>CAKAOH010021348.1:22035-48559 GCA_916701665.1 Sebastiscus tertius | reverse complement strand
TCTGAAGAAAAAGATCTGAAAAAAATGTCCGAAAAAAAATGTCTGAAAAAAGTCTGAAAAAAAAGATCTGAAAAAAATGTCCCAAAAAAAAGATCTGAAAAAAGTCTGAAAAAAAGATCTGAAAAATGTCTGAAAAAAAAGATCTGAAAAAAAAAGATCTGAAAAATGACGGACAAAAAATGTCTGAAAAAAATGTCTGAAAAAAAGATCCGAAAAAAAAGATCTGAAAAAAAAAGATCTGAAAAAAATGTCCGAAAAAAAATGTCTGAAAAAAGTCTGAAAAAAAAAATCTGAAAAAAGTCTGAAAAAAAGATCTGAAAAATGTCTGAAAAAAAAGATCTGAAAAAAAAGATCTGAAAAATGACGGACAAAAAATGTCTGAAAAAAATGTCTGAAAAAAAAAATCTGAAAAATGTCTGAAAAAAAGTTTAAAACAAGAAAATAATTCCAAGACATTTAGTGTTCAGAAGCAAAATATATACTTAAAGGGCGGGTCCATCTGCGTTCTGTTCCGTTGTTTTCAAATGGAAACGGCCACTCAGCCGTTGCAAAACAAAAATAATGTTATGAATAATGTGAACGCTAGCACTAGCTGAGTCAACATTAGTCAGTTTGGAAATAACTGAAAAGGTTAGTTCGGATTTTTGGAACTGGGGTTGTATGTACAGTATATTCCCGCGTTCTGCGAGACAAAATTACTGCTTATATAAATGTAGTCTGGTGGCTTTGAAGAGAGCGATATAACGGCTTCAGTTCCCCATTGGATAGGGCTGTCTGACGGCGAGTGAATGGGAGCAGCATAAAAATGTATTTTTAGCCACCTAAAAAAATCAATATCAGTTAAAGTGTACGCTACATTTAGAATATTTTCACAGCTTCACTTTGCCATCAGACAGACCTTTCTGACGGGGAACTGAAGCCGTTATATCCCTGTCTTCAAAGCTACCAGACTCCATTCACAAAAACAGTAATTTGACCTCACAGAACACGGGAGTTTGCTGGAATACCACTGCATCAATCAGTTAGTTAGTTTGTATTATTGTGTGGCTTTCAGATCCAAACTAACGTCAGGTCGTGTGGGAAAAAGTTTTTTGAAGGGCTTAGGGAAATAGCATCGTGATGGTGAAACACACGTACTTTAGATTTGAATACATAAGGAACACCACTGTGAAACTACAGAATGATATAAAAAAATAATGGACCCGCCCTTTAATAAGTACGTAAATAAATATTTCTTAGTCGTAATGTAACGGACACCAGTTTTCATGCTCCACCATCATCTCACCGGTGGAGGCTGCTTGCGGAGGCTGAACACTCTGGTGTCGCCCAGACTGATGGAGGCGATGATGGGCTTGTTACCCAGGGAGGCCTCATCGTCACTGTGCCAGCCGATGCTGTCGTGGCCGTCCCGATACAGGTTACACAGCAGTGAGTTGAAGCTGCATCCGCTCGCCTGCTCAACTGCCTCGCGAAGGGTTAACAGCAATGGATGCCACTATGAGGGGAAAAAAAGAGAAAAAGAAAGAGAGTTCGTTAGATAATTAAGAAGATTAACAGTCAAATATTTAAACTAAATGTAAATAAAAAAACAATGTTAACAAAGAGACAAGATTAATGAGACAACAACACAACAAGCAAGAGAAAACTAAATATTCTAAGAAAAATTATAAAAAATGAAAAAAAGAAGCACCATGGTGAGAAATCAAAAAACAAAACAGAAAAACATAGAAACTTATAAATAAATAAAATAAATGTGTGCATAACATTGGTCTTGGTGGCTCGGAGGCTTCATGAGTTTATCTAACCTGTGTGTTGGCTTCCATGGTGGAGCGAGCATATGTATAGGGCAACTCTCCAAACCAGCAAGTCAGCCTGGGCTCCTCGTACGCCTCACCTGGACCAACAAACACAAAGAAATACACCTTTACCTCAAAAGAACCAGTTGAGACCACTATGGTCAGGATGATTTGCAGCCTCTATCTGCAGGTCTAATGTAATTATAACATGTAGTTCTCAAATCGTAATCCCATAAATCCCTCATTTACAGTCACAGAAATGACACTACTATGGACTATATATGCTCAGTATTGTACAATTTTCGATATTGGTGGAAAAATTATACCTGAGTTTTAGTAATGATACCAATTAGACTGTTATAAGGCTATTAAATAGGCATCATCGGTCGCTAAAAGCACCATACATGTGGGTCAATAGGGGCCTACTACATCCAACATCAGGTTTTATCATCTATTCACATTGTAGATCAGCAAAAGAAGGTATAAAAGAACACAACAGCAACCGTAGTAATTATGACAGGAGCAGAAGCGGAAGTCAGGCGCTTTAGTATAGACACCACAAAACTCCATATGGGGCGTATATCTGGGGGCGATGGATGGGACACAAAACACAGGTCTTTCACCCAGGAGACCGGAGTCGCATCCTGTGTGAAACCAACAACGTGTAGTTGTCTTTGTGTTCACAAGTGTTATGTTTCACTTTCTTTCACTTCTTGAAAACGTTGTTATCTTAAGCCCAAACACAATGTTTCATCCTAAACTTAACCAAGTGGCATTGTTGCATGAAACTAAAGAAGTTGTAGTTTTGTTGCCTAAACCTAAAGAAGCAGTTTTGCTTGTGTTAAAACGTGACATTTCATTTTTTTTATGTGTTGCTTTTAAGTTTCGCTTTCACTTTTTCAACGTAGTAGGCCCCTACTGAGCCACATCTATAATGCTTACAGTAACCGATAATGCCTATTTAATAGCCTGATGGAATCAGGTGATTTGGGGGATTTTTGGGTTTTAAACCTTTCTTTTTCATTTAATAAAAATATGTCAAACTGCTCAATACATCAATCCTAAAGCGTAAGTTAACACCAGGCTGGACAGCAGTGTTTCACTGTCCTCTCTGGTTGAACTCTGACCACAGCCAGCATCACTGCTGCCTAAATAAAATATAATCACAGAAAGTTTCAGAGAAGTAAAAGTCTCACCATTTTTTATTTTTATACTTTTATATTTTATACTATACTATAGCTCTACTACAGGCACATTTCAGTCAGTACTCAAAAACTATTGAGGTTCGATATCCAGCCTTGGAGCCGATATCTGAAAATGAATGTGGTAGCGATTTATTGATCAATGAATTTTAAAAAAAAGCCACACAGGTGTCTCTGCATGTTGCAGCCCATTAACATGATACTACTCCTATCTTTTGAGTATAAACACTCAACCCCTTGCAGGCTTTAAATACACTGTAACCCTTTTTCTTCCTTATGGAGAACAGCTGCAGCTGTGGACAGTTTTCTCATATCCATCTCTATATTGCATCAGTAATTGGGTCACGGCAATTTCAACTTCAAAAGAGAATGGATCCAGTCTGTTTTCATAGGTACCTCTTTTTTTTGCTGTATGACAACTATAAGTAGGGCAGAAAGCTGACACGGTTTTGTTCTTAATATATTCCTTTCCAGCGTTAACACACATGTACAATGATCATCTGCACCAGAATCAAGCAGAAGGTAAGGTAAGGTTACATCGAAATGTCTCCGTCTGTCTTCGTGTGTGGTTCTTGGTGTATCTTTCTTTCTCTGGGAAAAACAAGATCTCTTCCAAGAACCAATTCTCTGCCATTAGTGTATTTTGGCCGTCCCTCTGGTACGAGAACACGGTGAAACCAAAACAAACTGCTCAAGCAGCCATCGCTTTTTATGGCGCTGAATTATTCAGGGCCTCTGGAGCTAATACTTATAAATATGTGGGGTCATTTATCAAAAGCCTTACTCTTTCCATGAAAAGATGTTATCAGGGGGAAAAGATTAACAAAACCTTAACTCGGTCACAAGATCCAATTTAGAGCTGCGAGTAATGATCGGAAAAACTGAGTCAAGGGGGTTTTAAACAAGACAGATGACGGAGGACGTAGGAGAACTGACTGGTGAGGGGTTAACATTCTTTTTCCACGACTTCCTCTTTAACCCAAACATCACATGGACTTTGTTGACAAAGGCTCAGCAGTGATGGACTGAGATTTCACTACTTTAAGATCTATGTTTGGAAATCATCTCGTTGTGTTATCGTGCTGTTTGTCTGCTACGGAGATATCGCAGAGTAACACACAAGATGGACGAGAGCCAGCTGAGCGAAAGGCTGATTCTGAGGCAAAGTCTGGCTGCAGCTCAACAGGCTCTCTGTATATAGTCTGTCTGGGCACAAAGTGTGAGTTATTCTTTCCTTTTAAAGGAAAACACCAACTGGTTTGCAAAATGAAGCCATTGCACAACTTACGCACGTGCAAGGAGAGAGAGGCTGCAGTTTTTTGCTGTTGCCTTCTATCTTTACAAGATAAACTGTGCTAACGTGAATAAAAAAAAAAATCAGGCATGTGCACAAAACAATAATGAAAAAGACTAAATTAGGGCTGTCAATTGATTAAAATATGTAATCACGAATAATCGCATGATTGTCCATTAATAGCAAATTAATCACACATTTTTTATCTGTTCAAAATTGATCTTAAAGTGACATTTGTCAAGTATTTAATACCCTTATCAACATGGGAGTGGATAAATATGCTTGATTTATGTAAATGTATATATATATTTATTATTGGAAATCAATTATCAACACAAAACAATGACAGATATTGTCCAGAAACCCTCACAGGTACTGCATTTAGCATAAAAATATGCTCAAATCATAACATGGCAAACTGCAGCCCAACAGACAACAACAGCGTGTCAGTGTGCTGACTTGACTATGACTTGCCCCAAACTGCATGTGATGATCATAAAGTGGGCATGTCTGTAAAGGGGAGACTCGTGGGTATCCATAGAAATCATTTTCATTCACATGTCTTGAGGTCAGAGGTCAAGGGACCACTTTGAAAATGGCCATGCCAGTTTTTCCTCGCCAAAATTTTGCGTGAGTTTGGAGCGTTATTTAACGTTCTTCCCGACAAGCTAGTATGACACGATTGGTACCGATGGATTCATTAGGTTTTCTTGTTTCACATGATGCCAGTATCTTCAGTGTAGCTTTAAAACTGAGCCTGCGTGAGTGAGCGCCTTCTGAGTGACGTTAAATTGAATTTGCTTTAAGGCGTCATTATCTTGTTAACTTTGACAGCCCTAGTCTAAACATATTCTAACTAATTTAGAGGATTTTGTAGCCTTTTGTAGACTTTCATTTTTTATATGCATCATAAAAATACCTAAAAAAAAATCAGGAAAATAGAAAGTTCAACAGTGCACTGTAATGAAACTAGAACAGACATGAACTGACGTGGGGGAACCCTGTTCACCTCCAGCTTACATCATACAGTAGGCTCATATTTCACCCCTTCCATACTGCTTATCCTTAAGCCCCTGGTACCCACCCTGTCTGTAGTTGGTCTTCTGGGACCAGGGAAGCTCTGCTAGCAGCTTACTGAACATCCAGTCAGCCTCTTCTGGGGAGAGAAACCCAGCCAGCAGCCGCAGTCTGGACAGATGGAAAGACAAACACACAGACTAAGTACCCAGAAGAGTAAGATGGACATATATAGTATGTAGCTCGTATATTTAGTGTTTGTACAGGATAGTCCACAATGAGGTACCCTGGTAGCGTACAAGTTTAGGGCAGCAATAAAAAATCCCTGTTTCAAGTCTGGACCTTTCACCGTCACCTCTTTACTATCGACTCTGACACATTTAAAGGGGCAGTGTGTAGGATTTGGTGGCATCTAACAGTGAGATTGCAGATACAATGTCAAGCGTGTTGGAGAACGACAGTGGCTGACGTGAAAACGTGAAAACGCGAAAACGTGAATGGCCCTCTCTAGAGCCAGTGTTTTGTTTGTCTGTTCTGGGCCGGCTCCTTGAAGAGGACCCGCTCCCTATGTAGATATAAACGGCTCATTCTAAGGTAACGGAAACACAATAATTCTTATTTTCAGGTTATTATACACTAAAAAAAAAACATACTTATTATAATATTATATTCCATATCTGCCAATAGATCCCCCGAAATGCTACACACTGTTCCTTTAAAAAAGCATAGTCAACAAAACAGTAGCTTGTGTTATCCAGCTAAGTGCAAAGTAGTCTAATAATAATAATATTTTTCATTATTAATTTTAAAGACCAGCAAAAGAGCAATGTGCCTCTTCTAGAGAAATAAGTGTGTTAAATAGATTTAAATCGGACTTGAAAAATCTATCGTTTTTCCCTTTTCTTTTTCTCCTTTTGCACTTCTTTCCAAAGCTCATACATAATCAATCACAGAATATATAATATATTTCTTATATAATATATATATACATTTCTTAGGAAAGGCCATACTTTTATTTGGCACCTTTCTAAAAGCTCTGTGGATGTACTATTTTTTTTATTTTTATAAAAGATTGTAAGGTTCCTATGCCTTAATTTCCTTGCTCTTGGTTGTCTGTAATTGTGGTGGCTCTACTGTAGGTATGTTAGTGTTGATAAAAGCATCAGCCCAATGCCTAAAAAGTAAATGTAATATTCTGGTTGTCCAGTATGCTACATAAAGGCTATATACACTGATGCTCGTGGAATGACTGCCATCTAGTGGACTTAAAACTCCATCACAGATTGTTATCCTCACTAAACACACTGGTTTGGTAAAATCACATCATTGTTTGTTCCCCTTTTTTAAATTTGGTTTAAACTTCTTCATCAAAACAATTAGACTGTACTCACCTGGACACTCCTGATGGTCCATGGCTGATCTCATGATCACCTGCCTGCCTGTCCAGAACAAAATAATGTATGTTAGCCAACATGTGCGTGGTATATACAACCAAATAACAAACCAAAACATCATGACATAAGAGAAGTCTATCCAGTGAAGATATAAATGTGTAACTTACTCGATCACCTTCTCTGGTGGAACATCTCTAACTGTCTGTGATGTAGAATAGAGAGAACAGAGAAACAGTAAACACTTTCTGATAAACATTTACAGGCTGTAAAGCACCACATTATCTCAGAATTCAGGACGTTTTATGTTTACTGTCTACCTTGGTGGGCTGGTGAAACTCAAATGCTGTAGGTGTTTTCTGTGGCCCACATCCCCAAGAACTAGGGGCTGGGTTAACATTTTTGGGTTGTTGGTTGTTTGGGGCTGGACCTGGTAAAAAAATAAAGAAATAAGAAGCTGTTGTCTACATATCAGGCAGGTTAATATCTCACATATATCTCTTATATCTCACATAGCCAAACCTATGTGTCAACTGTGTCAAAAGGTCAGGTTGCATTATCATTCTAGTGTAGGGGTAAAAACACTCTGGCTTGTTGTATTTCTTTAAAACAATCACAATCGTCTTGGGTGGCGCGAAGCCCAGAGGCCTTTCCCATTCCTTTCCCATTCCTTTCCTCGACTCCTCTCCTCGACTCCTCTCCTCGACTCCTCTCCTCGACTCCTCTCCTCGCGTCTTAGTCCCTCACACAGAAGATGTGAGGCGAGGAAGAGACGCAAGGACAGAGGAGTCGAGGCAACAGGCATTTAACAAATGAGACATCCTCGTCTCGGAGACGTCATTTTAAAGCGATGTCACTGGTCATATGACGTGTGGCACAGCTGCATCACAACATGAAATACAGTAAATACGAATGTAAGGGAATGTTCTTATTGATATAATAATTTACCGTCAGCAGCTGTTTGCACTTCTAAACATCATGTTACGATTATAGCACTTTGAATTGGATGTAGACTCCATTCAAGATAAAAACTTACGAGAAGCTACACAAACGGTGAAGGGCAGAAAGTTTAATCATCTTAAATAACTACAACTGAGTCTCTTATACGTTGCGTGTGCCGAAAACACTTCCGATCTCATTCAGTGAGGGGCAGACAGAGGGAATCACATACTACAACTACAACAGTATATACATTGAGCCTTAAATTACCTGTTGGTCCAGAGGGTTTTGGCAGTGGTTTGGCCCAGGAGCCCTGGACTCTGGCACGCTGACGCTTATCTGACATCACATCACATCTGCACGATGACCAAGGAAGAAGAACAAGCTTTTATCAACACGGAAACAAATTCTCCACAAACAGACAGACTACAGAGTCAAACAGAGTACAGACTGCTAGATTTCTTAATATTTATAAAACCAAGAACTTCTTTCTTCTGCCACAATAAATGATGACAATCCAATTTGCCTTTTTCATTTTTTTAAAACAGGACAGAGAACCAACACCAGGTTTAGAGGTAGCACATGTCTTTCAGCAGTAGTTATCAGTGACAACGACAGCGGTAGAATCCACTATTGAGAGAGCTGTACAAATAATTGTACACGTCTTGCTCTATTTTCTTCTTTAAGTGCATATTTGTGTGTGTACTACTATGTGCCTTTAGTATTTGGTGGTAATGCTTTAGATTTGTAGTCCTTTGTGATGCTTAGTCTATTATTCTGTAGTTGTAATAAATGTTTTAAATGATAAATGTCTGTTTTATAAGGGTTATTTTCATGTATGCCGTATTACACTGCATGAACTTTCATGTAGTTTGTCTGTCTGCTTTTTGTTTTGATTGGTTCTTTTAATTTTTTAACATCAACCTGCTCAAGAACTGCTGATAAAAATAGATAAAGTATTCTGGATAGATTTTGAACATTATAAATCACACTGGAAATTAATGTGGGCTGTTACTGACATTTAAAAAATTAAAACGGGTTTGGTGATAAATGTACGAGTCGCAAAATACCATAAACTCAGTAGCATTTGTATTATCATCTTTCTATTTTTACACTCACCGAAAAACATGAACTGTTGACTTTTCTCTTGTTATTTATTCTGTAATAAAATATTTGGGGTTCAATATTTTGCACATTCCATTCTCTCTCTCTCTCTCTCTCTCCACTCTCCTCACATATATAAATATATATACATATGTATACACATATATATACATATATAAATATATATACATATGTATACACATATATATACATATATAAATATATATACATACATATATGTATATACACATATATATCATATAATATATATGAATATATAATATATTATGAATATATAATAAATATATATTATATATATATATATATATTAATGTACAGGTCTTTTCATTTTAAAAACATACAGATGCTTGATATATTGTATTTTATATTTTTGTGTATTTTATATTTATACTTCTTGACTTTTATAGTACTTGTTTTTTATGGATACACTGAGATAACAAGACAAAATCCTTGTATGTGAAAGTCTACTTTGCAATAAACCTGATTCTGATATTATACAGTAATGGGATCTAATTAAGTTATGATTATAAGTTAAGTTAAGTTATGATTTAATAATTAAAGTACTGATAATTGCTTAGATGAAGTTGCATTTCAGTGTGATGTTGACAGACCTTTAATCTAATAAAGGGTAATTCAGCTAACTGTTAGCTCGTCTGAAGCTACTTAGAGATAAATAAACACTTTGTAAAGGTCAGAATTAAACATAAAACACATCCGGTTGACTAATGCTGAACTAAATCTTTAAACTACTTACCAAAGATGCTGCTGAAGCGCAACACGACAGAGAGAAAAGAGAAAAGAGACTAAAGTTACTCTGAATGCAGCTAACACGTCTGAGCTCTGACAGCCATGGTGAGGGTGTCACACAAAAACAAATCCGACCCGGAACTGAGATGAGAAAAATAGTTCCGTCCTGATTTTTATGTTTAATTTAATTAAACTAAAGATCATAATACAGATTCAGTATTTGGGGATAGTATATAAATAGATCAATAACAAAAGAGCCACACTAGACAACAATATTATGTAATACAGATATACAGATATGTGCAATATCACTGTTCATTGTGTGCAATATTAATGTCCAACATGTTACTGATTTTTCTCTGTTTGTTAGCTTACTGTACCCTTTTTATTATACTTATCTTATCTTATTTACTCATTTTACTAAATGTTTCTTACTTAATTGTTATTCTATTTGGCACTGGTGCTAGATATAGTACTTTTTTATTTCATACGCTTGAACTTGTATTTTTGAGCAATCTCTGGCACAAGAATTTCCTTCGGGATTAATAAAGTTCTATTTTATCTTATCTTATCTTATCTTATAATCTTTCTGTTAGTTCAATTAGAAAGTAGTTTCACATATTGCATATAACATCCTTCAGGAAAACAACAAAATATATATTTTTTTAGTTGTTAAATTTACATTTCTGAATGAAAGAATTGCCAACATCATTATCAAATGTATTATAAAAATATATTTGTATTCTTTTCTTGTGTTTTTGAAGAAACCAAACATCAAATTTCCCCATAATAATGTAAAGTCTTTAAAGATATGATCAATAACAAATTTGCAAAGCTCTTGCCAGAATTTCTTGGTGTGAGAATAATGCCAAAATAGGTGTAAAATTGTTTCTGAATATTTATCACAGAAAGAGAAGTTTGTGTTCATGTGTTTAAAAAAAATTCTGCATATAGTGGGTGATATTTATGAACTTATTAATAATATCCAAGAATAATTTTAAAGGTCTTATTGATAACATTTTAATGTAGACAGATTTAGATTTAGATCTATTATACGCTGATAATTATAATTATATATTACTTAAGCACATTTTTTAATGCTGGACTTTTACCTACACTAGTATTTTTACACTGTTATTGCTACTTTTACTTAAGATCAGATTTCAATGGTTTATATTGCTACTGAGCCAATATAATATAGGAGTATGAACCCAAAAACCTCAATAGCTGTGATCATATCTCAGCTATTAGGGGGAAAAAGTGACAATTAGACATCCCTGCACTGTATACCAGAACTTTTATTAACAAACAGTAGAAAACACAATTGTAAGCAGTGGATTTTTGATTTAGAAAATTCTAATTTAAATTCCAAACACATTAAAAAAAAAAACTTGTTACAAAGGAAAAGCATTCACAAGACCACTTAGTTAAGGCACAGGTCAGACCAAGTCATATGGGATATTCAAATGTGCATCAACTGTGTGAAAAGGAGCAGGTCAGCAAACATTTGATAGTATGTGAACCAGTCTGTAGGAAGTCACGTAAAACCTTCACATTTTACTTTTAACTTCAACTGGAGGGAATCGAGAATATTCTCCGTCCCTGGGAAATCCTTTCAAAACACACTGGAGGAGCTACTGTAAATGTGCAGCGGTGAAGAGGTTTTCCTTTGTCTGTTAAAGGTTTACATTTTAATTAAAAGAGGCACAAAATGCAGCAACAGTGTGTTTTTCACATGGACATCTCAACAGCTGAATTACATCCTTTCAGAATACATTTTTTAACCAGTCAACACCCGCTCATTGAATCTAACCATTTATAGCAGTAATGTCAGAAGAAAGGCACCTGTGATGAATGCTACAGTTAATGAGAACTCTGAGAAACTTCAGTGACACACTGGTGCAACAACAACAACCCACCACAAAGTATCATTTTAAATATACTGTAAACACACAGAACAGAGGGAACAGCAGTTTAGCAACGCAAGTAAAGAGACATGATAGAAAGCAGAAATTGCCATCTTTAAAATGGCTCAATGACTTTTTAAATAGAACTAGGTTGAAAGCTAGTCTTAAAAGATCCGAGTTTGGCTTGTGTGCTCATACAAATATAAAATAAATAATTATACATTTATATATATAAAAAAAGATGCCCACCACCATTTTCCACTGCTTATAACAGCAGGGTTAACAAATCACACATTTTTTAGTTGTACTATTTTCACCATCAGTGTCAGTGTCCTGAGTGTCATGAGCAGCATTTAATTATCATTTCCTCTCCCGCCTTCTTTGGCTATTTCTCTCCAGACAAACTTTAAACACAAAGTCATACACATGGTTTGATGCGCACATTTACTGAAGGCACACATGTGAAATCTCAGGCAACACCGGAGGATCAACCACACAGATACAAACACAATCTCTGCTTTCCTTAAACGCCGCACAGGGTCAGAACAAGACTGGCCGCCCTGCAGATCTGTCAGTCACCTTCCTAATCGTTCTTCAAAGCGTCTCCGTTCCTCTGCTCCCGCAGCTTCCTCCTCCGCAGGTATCCTGTACGCTGCAGACGGTTCATTCTGGCTCCGAAGAAGGTGACGAGGTAGCTTGGCACCAGCTTGGTGGTCAGCCAGCCCTGCGAGGAAAGAAACGACACAGTAAAGAGGAGGTGCATGAGTTTACAGTCAATTTAAGATATAGCTTTCAGGCTTTAATCTTAAAATGAAATGCAAAAATAAAGAAAGACGAAGGTATGTAAATTGTACTAATTTTGTAGCACTAAAACATTGTTTAAGGGAAACAAAAAGTGCAGAAAGAATTTGATTGGAAGATAAAAATGTGATTTTTCAGGTCTCCATTGATAGTTTCAATATTTGATAAAAGTTCCATATCAGCTTTATGTTGGAGGAAATGTGGGATGACTGGAGATCATGCACGTATCTTCTGGGACTGTCCAGTACTGCAGGGATTTTGGCAAGATATAAAAAAAAGGAGATTGAAAAAAATAATGAAACCTGAATGGATCCTATGTTGTTTTTACTTTGAGAACCATCCCAAAATGTAAAGGGTAAAAACCAAAGATATATACTTCGCATACTTCTACTTGTTGCTAGAAAGATGATAGATTGGAGGAAAGCGCTGTCGCCAACACAAACCCAATGGACTCAGAGACTGAAACAAGCCTACACAATGGAATATATGACAGCAAAATTGCAAATGAAGATGAACTTCAGTCATATTGGACTATCTAAATGTTAGGCTGTACACAGAAAAAGAAGAAAAAAGCTCTCCGTCAACAACTGTTCAACAGTGTTGTATGCTGTATGATAAGTGCAAATCATACAACATCCAATGCACCCAATGCTTCCATTTCCATTATTTTACAGCATCATCAATAGTTTCCACATAGTTTGATTATGACAAAATACAGCCTGGATGTATACCGATGTGTGTGTTGCAACATTTCATCAAAAAAAAAGAGCCCTCAAGGGGGATTAAAACCAACCACTGAGCCAGATAAGTTCAGACGTCCCATAACTAAGAGCAGCACTGAAGTTTACTTTATGTATTCCTGGACAGGAGTTTAGAGGTTTCCCTCTTCTTACCATGACGGCATGAGGGAAGTATCCATTGGTCTGGATCTGCAGACCCACAGTGGTGAGCTCAGCTGCCACATAGCGCTCCGGGGTGGGCTTGTCCAGGGTGGGCTTCCTGATGCGAGTCATTTTAGTGGCCACGAAAAAGGGCAGCACGCTCTGCAGCAAGACAAAGGGAAAACATGATGAGTTCAAAAAACAAGAATCAAGTGTTAATTATTTTCATCTAGAGGATCTGGAGTGTGGGAATATAGAATGTAAAATTATTCAATGTGTGATTTGTATGCATTAAAACTGGAAATGTTAATTACAGATTAAAAAAAAACAGCAACAGAAAACAAATCAAGCCTTTAAAACAAAGGGGGAAATGCTTCTTCTGTTTTAGCTCCAACGCTGTGGAACATACTCCCTCTACATGTCAGCTCAGTGCCTCAGTTTTAAAAGCTTTTAAAAAAAAAACACCTGTACAGACTGGCATTTGTATAATATCGTTAAAAATATTTTAATGTTGTTCTTTTACATTTTGTATTATCTCTCTATGTTTGACCACTTCCTATAATCACTGTTCTTACTGCATTTTCTATGTGTGATCTTAAATTGTGTTATGAAGCACCTTGAAATTTTGGTTTCGAAAGCCACTATAGAAAAAGTTGCTGTTATTATTAAAAAATGCACTGGCTCAACCACAAATTAAACACATTTTGAATAAAACAAATGCCTTGATCTTACTCAGGTGAGCCTCTATAGTTTCTTGATTTAAATGACAAACTCCCACAGTTGAACAGATTTGCAGCACAGACAAAGTATCATGTGTTAATCTGACTAACAGCGCTGTAAGATGCACTTAAAACACATCACAAATCTTTGCTATAGACCGGTCCATATCAGGTGAAAATACTTTCAGGGTTTGCTGAGGTGAAACTGCTGTGCACACTTCAACCACGAGGTGGCACATGAGTGAACACTACAGAGGGAGCTAAAAACAGAACAAACAAGCCTTATGTGGAACAACATATTTTCAAAAATGCCTCCGCTGTAAAAATGCATCATTCATGAATGTGTATTCATTTCATTGCCCTTTAGGCTGAGAGCAACAAGTTGGATTTTTTGTTACTTTCTTTTGAGCTAAATTGATGAGGGAATTCAATCAGGGATCATCAGATGGACAAATCTTACATCCTTTTGCTATACGGTTTCTATAAAACAGTGGGATGGTTCGTGCTACGGTCTCTAGAAGTTAGCAGGAAACAAGGATGTTAAGCAGTTCCCTCTTCCTTCCTGACGTCTGTCTGGCTTAAAAAAGTGAAGTGTCCTCACATATGTAGGGTGGAGGAGAGCAATGACAAACCCCAAACTCACCTGAATGATGATGCCCTGACGCCTGTACTCCTCCTGAAGGCCACGAGAGAAGAAATCCACAAAGGCCTGCACACAGAGAAGGATTAAAGATCGTCAATTTCAACACATCAGTCTGTAAAATGAGGCAATAAAAGGAAGGGGTTGTCTTAATGAAACAAGCAAGATACTGACTGATACGACATGATATTATGATGCTTGTTTATAAGTAGGGCTGCCCCCTCTTAGTCGATTAAGCGGTCTTAGTTGACTAAGATTCCTTTCGTTGATTAGTCCTTTTCTAATGCTTTTTTCATGCTGATTGTCTTATTTCCAAGAAACTTGTGAGCACATACAGTATTTGGTAAACCAAAAAGATTTAAAGTGGTGCTTTTGTGTGATTCTTTGTGGAGAACCTGACGATTAAATAAACTAATCAATTAGTCGAATAAAAACAATGTCTTTGTTTGAGGACAGCTCTATTTGTAAGTGATAGACATGTACAGATGTTTTACGTACCTTTGTGGAAGAATAGACTGTGAGCAGAGGGACGGGGTACATGCCGCTGGCAGAGGAGATGTTCAGGATAACACCTTTGGACCTGAGAAAAACACAACAAGGTAGATTGAGGAGAGGAACTTTGTTTTGTTGTCTCTGATGCTAAAAGAGTTTTTTTAATGGATGAATGAAATTCCAGGACTCAAAAAGGAGGATTAATTTTTCACCTGGAATATTATCAAATCAAGAAAAGCCTGCAGAAAAACCTCAATATCAACGCTGCCGCCGTAACAACACAATCTACATCACAGGGCTTTCCTCAGGATGAGAAGCACTGATCCCAGAACTGTGCAATAAATGCATTTTCAGTCCTTATTTTTTCTTCAAATCCACAAACTTTTGAAAGGTTTTACATGCCAGTGGGAACCCTGTGTCTATACACTTACAAATACACACAAAGTGATGCTCCACACACACACACACACACACACACACTGAAAAACAGTGTGGTAGTGGCCTGTGTGTTGCCATGGCAGCCTGTTGCTGCAGTGATGTAGTGGAGCGACGCTCCAGCCTCACACGGCACCAAATGTGCCTGAGCTGCTATTGGCCGGGAGGAGTCACATGGGAACAGAGCAGCCTATCGGGTGGGAAGAGCACTTTGTGTGAATTGAAAGCTTGTCAGCATTGCGAACAAAGGAGGAGAGGAAAAGAAGAGATGCAGTGATGGAGAGGGCTTGGTGAGGATTTCTTATCCCCCTTCCCTGATTAAAGAGTCACCTTTTATAAAGTGTAATCCCCAAAACACGGCTCTTGGAACACAATCTTTAATTTTGAGATTCCTCGTGCAGCTTGTGTATCACAATCCACCCCCATTTACGACACTGAAATTTGACTGCAGTCATGTCGCAAAACATGGAAGCCCATCATTTAACTCACCTCTTAGCCATTCTGGGCAGCACCAGACGGGTCATCTAAAACAACAACAACAACAACAACATAAGTTCAGTTAACATCAGCCATCACAGATAAAACTCATGAAGGAAACTAAAAGGGGACTGGGAAGGAGTTTTATTTAAAGACTAAAAGTAAGAGGGAGAAAGAGAGAGAGACAGGCAGAGACCGACAAAGAGAGAGAGAGAGTTGCGTGGGTGGTGAGTACAGACAGCGTTGGTGTAGTCCACCGTTGCTTTGGGAACAACTGAGACACTGCAGGTACCATGGTAGAAACAGCAGAAGAGGAGGAGGAGGAGGAGAAAGAAGAGGAGGAGGAGGAGAACAAAAGGGGGAAAAGTGAGGAGGAAAAGTGATACGCATGGATCAAACTTTAAACACGATATAGATATATGTAGTGTAGAGCAAGTGTTGTTCAGGATAAACTTACCTGGCACACTGAGGTCATGTTGACGTTGATCAGGTTTGTGATGAACTGAAACACAGAAAGCACCAGTCAGATAAACACTCACATGTAAGATCATGTGTTCATACAGTAGAGAGGAAGCAGGTGATTACTAGATGCAATAAAGACAAACTATTCCTAAAACCATGGGGCATGAGACAAAGAAAAGATATTTGAATTCATTTGCTTTTTCACAGGCTTAGAGGATGAAATAAGAAAAACTCACGTTGTCCAGATCGGGAATCTCGAGGAAGTACTCAGGGTAGGGGTATGACACACCAACATTGTTGACTGTTAGAGGCAAAAGGGAAAAAACTAAATTATTCTACAGTGTTTTCACAAAACTGGTGCTGGAGAAATCCAGCTCTTAATTTCTACCACAAGGTGGCAGCAAAAGCAAACAAGATAGAAACAGGCATTTTACTCCACTCACTAGACAGCCACACCTTACAACCAGTGGAGCACAATTGGTATCATAAAAAAAGGACAAAGAGTTCCCTAAATGTTCAACTAAAAGGTACAATGTGAACTTTCAAGTCTAAACGTCTAAAATGATACCAACAGCTGAAATTTCAGCACAACTTTAAACATATACCATGAGTCGTGATTTCAAAGTAATGTTCTCTGGAAAAGTCTCTCAGACTTTTCAAAAAGAAAATGTTTTATTCTCGAGCACAAAAGACTCTTTCATCCTTTGTGTTCTGGCAACATGTCTCTTTCACAACAATGTCACGATAATTCAACCACACCTCAAACATCAGCCCCAGTCAACAATGTGCACACAGAGGTCAAAGTTGACAAAGAAGTCAATTCAAGTATCTGAATTAAGGGATTTAAAATGGATCTAATCACTCTACAGTTTTGAGAGAACCAGGAAACCACACCACCTCACATTTCCACAATAAGTTTTGTACAATGACTCGGCTGATGCATGTAGTGAATCCAGAAGGGAGGTTTGCCAACAGTGAAACAAAAGGCCAAACTGTGCAAGCTTTTGTATGCCACAACACCCTTCAACCCCTGGATTATGTCCAATACTGACTCTATAAGCGTCTCACCTCCTGCTGCTAACAATACAACCGGTTCTTACAGTACGTTAAGATTCACTGAAGACAAAAACAAACATCTATTTCAAATATGCCAACATACAACTGGTGCCTGCAGGTCATCACTGGACAGAGAAGAAGGATGACTGTCCTGAAAAAACACATCAGCTCTTACCAAGAACACCAATCTCCAGACCGGTCAGCCCCACCTCGATCTTTTCGTAGATGTCCGTCCTGCCAAAGTCAACTGCAATGGTCCTGGTCTCCACATTATACTGATCCTCTGGGAAGGGAGAAACAAAGAAGTGTCCATTAACTTTAAGGTTACGATGATACATCGATGCAAGGCAATGAACAAAAAAGTGTTTAAACTGTATGACTGAAAGTTAGATTGGTAACAAGAGCAAAGCTCAGAGGAATGCATGTTTAAGATAAGTCATTTCATATCATGCATGTGTCACAAATCAGCCAGCATTACATGGCACAACAACAGAGCAATCCCCTGTTTCAAACCCCTGGATCCACTCAAATGAATAGAGCATGAAACCAGTCGGTGTCAGACTTGAACTGAAGAGGGCACTGCGTACCAACAAACCAGCCGAGCGAGCTTCTCCCCCCCATCCTCCTCCTTCTTCTCCTCTACCCTCCCTCCACTCCCTCGTCATGTTTGACGCGCCTGCTGCAATTAGAATTTATTGTCCAAAGACTCGTTTATCTGATAGGTGGCGGAGGGAGTTATAAGAGGAAAATTCCTGGGATGTGCCTCGGTAAAGACCAGTAGTGTGTCAGTGTACATTCAGAGTTGAGACAAGGTGAAAAAGGGGGAACCTGAGAGGGATGAGAGTAAAAAAAAAGGGGGTGGTAGAGGTTGGGAGCCTCCCTGAAATCTATATCGAGTTCAGATTATTTTTAGTCACCACAAATACTTTGAGTTCACGTCAAAGAAGATGATAAAAGCAGCTTCGGACACGGCCGCGAAGAAGCAGAAATATTAAGGTTGCCAAATTGGAGGAGTAATTTGGGGTTGCCAGGTAGGTGCGATCAAAAGTCAAACGAGATGTTTGCACAAGAGAGAGAGGAGAAACATTAATGACAATGAAATTATAGGTGGGACAGGGTGGGTTGCCCGGTTACAGGCTAAGGAGGGCGGTTTTGTCAGACTAATCGTGAGGGAGGAGTGCCAGAGTTTGGCATGCCGCATCCCGCTCGTGACTACCCATCAGCCCCCTCTGTGGACTTGAAGCACGACAGGGGAAATTGCGCTGTGGGAGACGTCAGAGACAGATGGAAAGGGAGCGAGTCAGGGAGAGGGCACTATTTGAACAGGGGGCGGGGGGGACTCACCATTCAGTCTCTGTTAAAATCTGGAGACGGGCCAGGAGGGAGGAGGGAAAACTTTTTTCCTTTCAAGTGGACACTCGTTTTCCGAACGAGGGAAGCTTGGTCTCGTTTCCAACAATTACCTCAGAGGAACAGGTTGATTCATGAGTTTCTTTAATCAGGCCAGATATTTATCCTGTTTTTCTTCATGCTGACAGTGAAGTAGTAAAACACAGCCTGCTATGTTGGCTGCATGTTTCCAATTCACTCAAAACAGAATAAAGGAATAACTTAACGGGTGCAAAGGAGCCTGAAAAATAGGATTTAGAGGATAAATCTGTTAAGTGAAACTACTCACAAAATGAGATTCTGTAAAACAAATACATACAAAGGAAGCCAGTAGATCCACACCTTTGTTTGTTGTTGAGTGAAACATCTAAAATAAACTTGTATTTTTGTCCTACAAACAGATGCAGTGATTATTTTCTCTGCTTTTTGCTATATTCTAACTCCTTCTGTCGAGGGTATCGAGGCCCTCTTATCGGGGCCTGGGAAACCCTGTAGTGGACGGGGTAGGAGGTTGCACGTCACCGCCTGCCCATACACACATCCTCATCAGCCCACTCACTGTGCTCTCAACCCCGAACAGGTTTCCATGATGTTGTGGAGACCCACACACACACACATTTATACACACTTACCAAGTGACCTGGCCACGTCCTCCAGCTTGTCCTGAGAGCGACTGATCAACATCACGGCAAATCCTCGACGAGCCAGCTGGAAAAGGAAACACCGGTTAGTAACGAATGCACAAGTTTGACCATCATTTTAAGATATTGAGGACAATGTCACTTACAGTGCTGGCAACTATAGATGGCAGCAAAAGGAGACAGAAACTTTGAGATCTTTTTTTGGTCTCATGTTCATATACTGTACCAACTCTAAAGTATGTGTAGTGTAGGAAGGGCTGCCTCCTCTTAGTCGACTAAACAGCCGTTTTGGTCCAAGTGGACTAAGATTTCTTTAGTCAATTAGTCATTTTTCGTAATAAATGACTTATTTCCAGGAAACTTATGAGCACATCTCTGGTAAACACAAGATTTAAAGTGGTGCGTTTGTGTGATTCTTTATGGAGAAACTCAGTTTTACAGATTTGTCAATCTGTTCTCAGCTTTCGATAAATATGCTTCAACTCTGGATCAGATGATTGGGGAAAGCAATGCCAACAGATCATTCAAAATGCATCCGGTGGCTGTAGATTGATAATTTCTCTATCTGCACGTGTAAACTCGCTTGTTGTGCTCATTTTGTTGGAAGCGTGCCTCTCGAAGAGAGACTATGTCGGAGGGCTTGAGGGCTGAAAATACTTTTGAGAACTTAAGATTTAATTTTCCTCAACTTGTGTCCCATTGTTCGGGCATCTGATCAGGATGCCTCCTGGAGGCATCCAAGAGGCCCCGGGGTAGACCCAGAACACGCTGGAGAGATTATATATCTCGTCTGGCCTGGGAACACCTCGGGGTCCCCCAGGAAGAGCTGGAAAATGTTGCTGGGTAGAGGGATCCCTGCTTAGCCTGCTGCCCTCGCGACCCGGCCCCAGATAAGCAGAAGAAAATGGATGGATGGAACTTGTGTCCCATTCTGACCAGCTACTTTAGATGCACAACGACTCAACCAGCCGGAGTTTCTTCAGCCAGGTTGATGTTTGGGTATGTGGGCATCATGCTGGTGTGCACAGTGAGCAAATCAGCTTGTGCAAATGATTTGAAATGATGCACTTTAGGGCACAGAGGAAGATTTATTAATATGAAAGCAGAATTCTGCATAAATTAACATGCCATAAAACCCTGCATGACATAATACACTGTGTAAAATGGTGGCCTAGTGTTGCGTGACAAGCGGCTAGCCCCACTGTAGTACCAACAGTATGAGTCAAAGGCCCTACATGACTACATTATACAGCCAGCACACCCACACTAGTACGGGCCGAACACGTGGCAGGGTAGCCCCTATTCAACGTGCGCTTGTTACCTCCGTATGAGCTCTTGTTGACGAGCCCGTATTGAAGTGTGTGTGCATATGTGTGTGAGGACTCTCTTCCACGTTAATAGGCCTGTAAGAGCTCTCCCCTACCGCGGCCTATGAGTGAACACGGTGTGTATGTGTGTGTGTGTGTGTGTATGCATGAGTCACAGCTTTGCCGTGAAAGAAATGAAATAAATAAGGGTCCAGGAGCCTCACCTCCTCCGCATAGGATTTCCCGATTCCATCCGTGGCTCCCGTCACAACTGGAGAGAGACAGAAGAGAAGAAAAAGAGGTTAGTTTAGGATCTCTTCACAACGCTCTCACACTACGTAGCAGGGCAGGGGTCGAGTCAACTAATGTTCAACTAATGAGGGAGAGGGTGTTCCTAAAAAAGTCCCCAAAAGTTAAAGGATGGTTCATATTCCTTGAGAATGAATGATGGGATTGAAACTATGGTTTCACTTTGTATTTCGAAACAAATGGCACATTACATCATCACCGGTGTCTCAACAGTAAGTCACACCCGACTGACGCATTACTCTGGCACGTCTACTATCAATTCTCACCGTTTCGTTCATCTTTGAATCTTGCGACAGTTAAAAACACACAAATAGATCCTCTTTGTTCAAAGAGCTTTACAACACACCTTCACATCAGGTTAGACCACTTCCAGTCATCACATCAACAGCTCAGAGGCCGAACATTGAGTTGCGTAAAGGCTTTAACGTGGAGCAATCCATTGGTGGTCACACCCCGAAACACTATTCGCCTGCCGTTCAGGAAAGTCTCTCTCTAAGCACGCCACCTTTGGATGAGATGCTTACAGGGTGTCCATTCTCAAGGTGCACACAAAACGGGTTTGGCAGTTCGATTTTGGAGCAGATATGCATAGAATACAATGCAATATAGGAGTCAAATCGCAAAGATTAAACTACAAAGACAACAGAGAGGATGGAGATTGTATAGAGGTTGGAGATAAGATGGTATAGATTAAAGCAGAACAAAGAGTATAGGATTCACAAAGCCCTCAACACCCACTGATACCTCACTGGGAGCAGCTCCATGCGATGCAACACAATATGATATTCTAGATCATGTTTATCAGGCTGGCAAGGTTAAATCAAGTGAATCTGCAGTTTGGTGGAGGAAGGAGGAAGGTAGGAAAGGCAGAGGAGGACCAGAAATCAGAGGAAAGATTTCATAGAAGCTCAACAAAAAGATGGTAAAGTGGCCGAAACGGTGGGGAGACGAAGACCGAGAGAGGGAGCTGATGTTCTTCTTGTGTTCAGAGTTCTCCTCACCTTGTCAAGCAAGCAGGGCTATTTTTAAACATTCACTGCCCATCAACCCCAGCTCTTTCTTGACTGACGGAGGATAGGAGGGGGGAGAAAGGATGGCTGGAAGGAGGGAAGGAGGGAGAAAGAAGACGCAAGACAAAATAAAAAAAAAAAAAAAAAAAAAGGGTGGTGGTGGTGAGGAGGGATTGGGGGTACTCACAAATACACTCACACATAGTTGTGCATCATGAATATATTATTAGCGAGGCTTGATGAAAGATTAATAGAGGTAGAGGACATTCTCTGGCAAAGAGCTGGAGAGCAGGAAAAGGAGACAAGATGAGAGAGGGGATGCAGAGAGGAGGGAGCGATGACGAACATGGAGCAGCAGAAAGGAGGAGGGTGAAGTGGGGTAGAGAGGGTGGGGGGAGACGAGGGGGAGTGAGGAGGGATCCTAGGGGCGGCTAAAAATAGAACTGGAGCGAAGCAAGAGAACGAATGAGTGAAGGAGAAAGAGACAGAATAGAGATGGCGGTGGAGGAGAGGAGGAGGAGGAGGATGAGGGGGGGGAGAAGAACAAGTGAGTGAATGAGAGGAGTGAGAGCGAGAGAGAGTAGCACAAAGTCAAAAGTGAAAAGAGAGCAGAATCCCTGGTTATTTTTAAACCTCCCCCGTGTTAAGAATGAAACGCTCCGTGGCAGAAAAGCCTCAATGGGCGCGGGCTGTACCAAATCAGGCTCTCGTTGCAGATGCAGGTGGGGGCGAACAGAGGCAGGGAGAGGCTCCATTCGCTGCAAAGTAAAATGGCTGAGGGGGGGGGAGAGAAAGACAACAACCACCACCTCGACATGAAATCTGCTTTTTCCTAATAGAATCTAGTGAAGTGAATGAGGCGTATTTGTTTTATGAGCTACGGAGGTTCATACTTTACACAAATCCATAAGCCACACGCCAAAATACACTGGAAATATGAGGTTTATATCAGCCATAATGTGGAATATGTTCAAATATTTGTCAACTTGCCAGGGACTTTAAAAATCTGCCTCTTTTCTTGTGACAATCATGCAAGTTTATCTGATTTGATCCGTTTTGATCCGTTTTGATTAGGGCTGTCCTCGACCAAAGAAAGTCGAATAACACTCATACGATTTTGTGGACTAATCGATTAGTTGATTTAATTGACAAAGCACCACTTTAAATCTTGTGTTTACCAGAGATGTGCTTATAGGTTTCTTGGAAATAAGTCATTCAGCATGAAAGAAAAGCATAAAAAATGACTGATCGACTAAAAACGACCGATTAGTCGACGAAGAGGGGGCAGCTCTAGTTTAGACCACAACCCGACTGGAGCGACTAGATGGTAACAGCAACAGCCTTTTCTGAGACATATTGTTCCAACAAGTGACTGATATGGAATACTTTCTCTAACTAGGCCTACGATACCTTCGAGGAGGAAGAGATGACAGGTCATGTCAGCGGAAACTGAAAAAAATCTATAAAATACAACAGGAGGTGCCTCAGTGCACCGACCACATTCCTGTCACATGGGACAGCAAATATACCCCAAAGAAAGGCAGCTGGGACGTCATTCGCTTGCATGACTGAGCTCCAGGTGTAGAGAATCGCTTTTTACGAGTGATGAATGTGTCAAAATGTACGTAAAGCATCGGCATTTGAACTTTAACCTGATAGAGGGGAGCGTGCAAGAATGTGTTATGCACCAAAACATGTGTACAGCATGAGTGTTTAAATGTGACAGTAAAGAACGTATGGTACTTGGCTGTGTGTCAGACACGGTGTTCAGGCTATGCATGCCATGCATTTTAAAGAACACGAAAAAAAGTGTCAGTCTCAACTCCACTCCTCTCGCTTTGTCAGTCTCATTCCCCCTCCTCCCAAAAACGGATGAAATCTACCTTAAACGGTGACTAACCCTTGATTGTCTCATAACTAAACAAGTAAAATCCTTCCTATTAGTAAAGTCTGCTGTATTTCATGTGGAAAACCTCCACTCTGCAGGGTTATGTCATTTGAATTAGTGGAGATGCTGCCATCAGCCAAATCGGGTCGGTGAATGAACCTTTAAAACACATTAAACTGAAAATCTTTTAGCAAAACATCATTAAAGAACATGTTTATCCCTACAGGGCCAAAGAAATCGAAGAATTTTTTTTAAGATAAGTTGACTTTTTGAAACCTTTCCAGCTCTGCCCTTTCAAACTACTTAGTACGGATGTCTACTTGTTTTTAAAAGACAGTTTAACAAAAAAAAATCTGAACTAAACTGCTTAAGCAGCATATTGAAATTAAAAAACAAAAAGGTGTAAAAGGAGTGTAAAACCAAAGCATGTAAAGGGGATTTTGTTGGGTGGTTGGAAAAGTGAGAGACAAGATACGGTGGAGACCGCTTGCAAATAATCCCTCCATTCACTTTAGAGTAGAGCTGCAACGATTAATCAATTAGTTGTCAACTATAAATTAATTGCCAACTATTTTGATAATCAATCAGTTTGAGTCATTTTTTAGGAAAATTCCAGCTTGTTAAATGTGAATATTTTCTGGTGTCTTTACTCCTCTGTGATAGTAAACTGAATATCTTTGAGTTGTGGACAAAACAAGACAGTTGAGGACGTCGTCTTGGGCTTTAGGAAACAATGATTGACATTTTCTGACATTTTCTAGATCAAACAACTAATCGATTAATTGAGAAAATAATCGTCAGTTTAATTGACAAAGAAAATCATCTTTAGTTTCAGCTCTACTTTAGAGAAAAGAAAACAGCTGGATAAAAGAAAAAGAGAAATAAACAGAGAACCTGGACATTATTTATATATCTTTACAAGACTTTGAATTGTGATTTTCCACTGTGTATTAGTCTATCACCCACCCTGCCCCTTCCCTGGGCCTAATGCCTCCTCCCCACACCCCCCAAATCCTCGTGCTGTACTTATGAATGACTACACTCCTCCCACTCATTATATAATAGTACCATTTTCTCAATAAACGTTGTCTGGGGAGTGAGTGAGAGTGAAGTGTGTGTGTGTGTGTGTGTGTTATGGGGGGCTAGTACAGTGGGATGAGGACGCAGAGTTCCTCTCCAGTCTTAAGACATTTCCTTTTTGGTTTTGAGTTGCCATCAGCCATCGTTAGTGCGACGAATACAAGAATAAAGTAAATATTCTGGAAAGAAACCTAAAGGCTGAATCATTTATAGATTTATAGGGGGAAAAAAAGACAATAAATTATTATCAGCCACGCCTGAAATACAAGAATTTGATCATGAATCTACATGAATAACCGAGAGGAAATATAAGTCACCTATTCACCTCTTCCACTGATGTACAAGCAGAACACAATGACCAAAATAATACCATTGTTCAGTCACAAACAACCCAGTGCTCCCAGCAGGAATTAATTCCCCTCACGTGAGCAACGCATTACATCTGTGACACACACACACACACACAGATGTAATGTAACAAAAAGGGATCTACGCAAGCGAGCATGTGACTGACAGCAGCGCCACTGACGCTCAGAGAAGACGCACGCACACACCGACAACAAAGGTTGAATGTGTGTTGATGGGGCAACCACGTAGGAGAGTGATGGAAAGGGGAAAAAAAGAAATGGAGATTTGGGAGAGGCCAGGGGAAGTGTGTGAATCCATGAATGTATTCATGTGTGTGTTGGCGGAGAGGATGTGTGCACCGCTGCCTCTCATTCATTCCCAGCTCTGAACCCAGTTTCCCCCATCCCCAACGCATCTGAGGGAACTGGTCCACCGTGCTGGCTCTGAAGCGCCCTGACGGGGGCGCATTTGCGCCGCAGCTCTGCCGCGCTCAGTGCTGCACATCACGTCCAGAGGTATTGACATCCCCCAGCCTTTTCTGTCTCCCTCCCTCCCTCCTCAGCAGTGGAGCAGCCCCTGCCGCTGCCTGCTCACTATTCCGAGGGTCTAAAAAAAGCAGCAGGAGGAGTAAAAATAGCAGCGCGCCTGCACTGCCTCGTCTGGGAGCTGCCTGCCTGCCTGCCTGCCGCAGCACCTGAATACCAACAAGATCCCCCTCCACCATCACCATCACCACGACGACCAGGCTGCTGCTGCTGCATCCTCAGCCCTCCACCTAACGCCCAGATGCCAGCATGTATGAGCACTGCAGGCTGGGAAAAAAAAACACACACACATGAGATCTGATCTGATGAGCACAAAGATACATGTGAAGAATCTTTTGATTCAGATTAACTGCATGAGAGAAGGCACGTGTGTGAGGATGAGCAGCTCATATTAAAAAAAAAAAAAAAAAGACAATAGAATTTATGAATATGGAGATTTCTATTATTCCCTCTCAAGATGAAGGTGTGCAGATTAGTAAAAATAAGCTGATCGTTAGTTGTAGAGAAAGCTGGCATGGTCTCGACTATCAGTTACCCACAGGGTGAGGCTTTTTTTGGAAGATTCAACTTCCTATGCAAAGAGAGAGCGAGACGGAGCTAAAAATGAGTGCAAAACTCCCCCCTCA
>CAKAOH010021348.1:8843-22015 GCA_916701665.1 Sebastiscus tertius | reverse complement strand
CCCCCCCCCCCCACCACCACCACCACCACCACCAAATCCCCAATTAAGATTCTCAGTGAGGAGAGACTGCGGTCCTTGTATGCCCCGCTCTCGTTACGTGCTGTTATGTAATCTGTCGCACCCCAAACTCGCCTATCAACGAGCAGCCCCTCCTACCTCAGAGGGAGAAAAAAAAAGATGGAGGGAGGGATGCAGCAGAAGATCCAAAGACAGCACCCCCCCCCCCCTCCTCTCCATCCACCATCCTCACCCAAACACACACACACTCCATTCTCCATCCGCCCACCTTCCACATTCAAACGCACACACATGCTGCTTTAAATAGCAGGGGAGAAAAGTCACATGGGTGATATAAAAGTCGACAAAAATAAAGCTTGATCGGGCCGGGGGAGAGAGGGAGGAGAGGAATGAGGGGAGGGAGGGTGAGAGACAGAAAGAGAGGAACGTGTACTTCAGAGCCACCCAAGATAGAAGCAGCATCTATATTTGGGTACAGAGCAAAAAATAGTCACGTCCCCACTCCCTCCTCCAGTCACATGCCTCGTTTAAAAAAAATCAATAGTTTCCTTCGCCATGATTACTTGGGATTGAAACAAGGTGATTTCTGAGCAGGAAGCAAACTTTGGCGTTTGACCGCGTGCCATTAAGGACAGACTGAACTATGTGGAGGTTTTCAGTTCAGAGACAAAGCCTATACAGCAGGTGGTTTCACTTCATTAGTCCGTCCTCTCTGGCTGAAGGAGTGTTAATCAGTGAAATCACCTGCTGGAGTCTTTCTATGCAGGATTTCTTACCTACCACCACTCAATGGTGCATGACTGAGATGGTCTATCCCTGCATTTATTATAGAACTCAAAGTAGTGGATAAAACTGATTCATGTATTTAAAAGAGTATGTGTGTGTAGTTTATCAGGTGGATGACGCCGGGAAACATCTAGTGCTGTCCTCGACCAAAGAAACTCTTAGTCGACTAACACACGATTTTCTCGACCAAACGCTTTATAATCGACATTTCTGTAGTTTCTCCACAAAGAATCACAGAAAAGCACCACTTTAAAATCAGTCCAACAAAGTCTCATGGCAGTTTGTGAAATAGTCCCGAAATGTAATCTATTTGATTCCTGGACATAGGCACAAATTTCCTCAGCACGACTTTCAACAACGTATTTTTCATGCTTTTTCCGTGACGCACGTGTCAATTTCCACTCTAGTCTTTCAAAATGAAACTACTTAGTTAGGTTTAGGAATAGATCGATTTGGTAAGGTTTAGGCAACAAAATTACGTAGTTAGGTTTAGGAAGAGATTGCGGTTCGGGATTAAATAACACTGGAAGTGCCCTAACTTAAGTAAGCGAAGGTCCTGTGTTTTTATGACCCACACATCCACCCTGAACTCCTCTACGCGACGGTCGCTGCGCCCTATACTTCCCGATTCACAATTACGTGGATTACATACGAAATGATTGTGCTGACCATCACGAAAAAAGAAAAGTTAGGTGAAATTCGTGCCTATGTACACATTCAATTTTGTGACTATTTCACAAACTGCTCTGCGACTGGGCTGTTTTCTTACCAAAGATGTGCTCACAAGTTCCTTGGAAATAAGTCATTCAGCATGAAAAAAAAGCATAAAAAACGACTAATCGACTAAAGAAATCTTAGTCGACTAAGAGCGGGCAGCACTAGACACACCGTCTTAGCAACAAATATACATGGTACCCATGATTGTTATGCTGCGGATTCCTACATTGAACAGATGCTAGTTTATGCCAGAGCTAGCAACGATTAATTGATTAGTCAACTATTAAATTAATCGCAAACTATTTTGATAATCAGTTTGAGTACTTTTTTAAGAAAAAAGTCAGAATTCTCTGATTCCAGCTTCTTAAATGTGAATATTTTCTGGTTTCCTTCCTCCTCTGTGACAGTAAACTGAATATATTTGAGTTGTGGACAAAACAAGACATTTAAGGACGTCACCTTGGGATTTGGGAAACACTGATCGACAATTTTCACCATTTTATAGACCAAACAACGAATCGATTAATCGAGAAAATAATCAACAGATTAATCGACAATGAAAATAACCATTAGTTGCAGTCCTAGTTTATCCATGAACGGTTTCTGCTCATCAGCTTACAGCCAAATCACATCAAAAACTACAACCAGACAGCATAACTTCAAAATCAAAACCCAAATGCCTTTTTTTGGGTCCTAAAACTACATAAATTCCATCTTGCACACTGAATGTACATCCAATAAACGTGTCTCGGGTGATTGATGTGGGTTTTACAGCAGTTATGTAATGACTTTCATCAGAACATGACTTCATACATTCCTCTCAGGAAGACTGACGCAAAACACCTCCGAGTACATTTCAACAGATACTCACAACTGAACCGACTGCCTGTCTGGCATGTTATTGGACCGCGACCAATGTAGGAAGGTGACACTTATGACAAGGCAGCAATAATATGCTGATGGTTCAGTATTGAGTTCATATAGTATTGAGATATAGTATTGAGATTGAGTTCATATTTAAGAAATTAAGTAACAGTAGCCAACATAGCTTTAAAAAAAAAAAAGACAAATGTGGAATTCAACTAGAAATATTTTGCTGAAAAAGGGGCCATTTCTGGGGTTGCTCCATCTAAGGAACTAACGCTAACACCAGTTTACTTCATCACTTAATATCACCTTTATTTGAAGAGGCATTTTAGTTCCCTGAGGGCTTTAAATTATCATTTTAGAGCTGAAACGATTAGTCAATTAATCAATTAGTTGAGCAACAGAAAGTTAATCTGTGATTATTTTGATAATTGATAAATCGTTTGTCACAAAAATACCAAACATTCCCTTGTTCTAGCCTTTCAAAGTGAGTATTTGCTGCTTTTCTTCATTCTATATGATAGTATATTTAATCATATTTGGGTTTTAGATTATATGTGGGTTTTAGACTTGTGTTTTTTTCTCACACAAGCCATTTAAACATGTTACTTTGAGGTTTATGAAATTGTATGTTCGGTTTTTTTGGGACTATTTTCCGACATTTCGTAGTCCGAACAATTAATTAGAAAACATATAAATCAATGATGAAAATAATAGTTACAGCCCTAGAACGTTCCACGGATTATTCGTTTAAAAGAAAGTTACTAGATCCAGAAGTTATATCATAAACTGTTCATGTAGTCTCAGCGGTGGTCAGAAAACCAGGTATATAAACTAAGGGCTGTCCGCGACCAAAGAAATTCTTAGTCGATTAACATTCATACAATTCTGTCGACTAATCGATTAGTTGTTTTTTATTTGACAGGTCTGTAAAGAATCACACAAAAGCACGACTTTAAATCTTGTGTTTTCCAGAGATGTGCTCATAAGATTCTTGGAAATAAGTCATTCAGCATGACAAAAACAACTAAAGAAATCTTAGTCAACTAAGACCAAAACGGCCAATTTGTCAACTAATCAATGACGAGGGGGGCAGCTCTGGTAATAACTTTAGAAAGTATGACAAAGTGAAGAAACATCTTCGTGTTTGTGAAGCTTCAGTATTACTATAATGGTTTTTTTCGACAAATAACTAAATTGCAAACAGACTTCTATTTGCACATTGATAAATAATATCAGTTTGGTGGATAGGAAGTATTTAAATTCATTCATTCAAAAATTCACAATATGAGAAGAGGTTAGTGGGCAAACAAACAGAGATGGATGGAGAATGTGAGAGAAGTGAAACTGGAGAAGAGAACAACATGCTCAGAGGAAGACAGTACTGTAAGAAACAGATACACACTGGATGGATGGATGGATGGATGGGAGATGGGTGAGATGGAGGGAGGCAGGAGAGCTTGAAATGAGGGAGATGCAAAGGATTTTTTTTCTCCCTCTTTTTTTTTTTTACCCAGCATCCCCAGCTCCGGCACGTGTCACAGAGCGTGTTCATCACATGAACAGCAGTGTTCTCTCTCTCCGCCCACACACACACACACTCTCTCTCTCTCTCTCTCTCATACAAAGCACTAGGGGGAAGCACATTCACTAGGATGAAGAAGTGGAGACCCTGCCTCAGTTGAAAACACACACAGATAAATTTCATTCACATACTGTATGTGCATTTCCTTACCATGAATGAAGTCTAATGCCTATTCATAAAAAAACTCTGAAATGTATTCTCTCATAATAATTAAGCACCGCCCTGTGATTTGCCCGTTGACAAACTTGCACGCCCCAAATGTTTATTCCTGCAGTCGAATCAAACTCAACTAAATTCTTGCGTAAGTGCTGACCCCAGTCTTTGTCACTCTTGTGCTGAGCTGATGAATGGCTGCATCCTTCTTATATAATAGGACCATTTTCTCAATAAACTCTGATGTCAAAAGGGAGGAGGGGGCCACTTCTAAGGCGCATGTCACATCACTAACCCTCTCCTCCCCTCCCTTGCAAAAAGCTCCCTTTGGTCTAATTTACTTCCCTATAATGGAGTTTTACACACACGCAACAGAACAGACACTGGCTCCCTTATATAATATGAGAAGCTGGGGGCTAAGAGTGGAGTGAGCAGAGCAGAAAACTGGCCACTACAACACATTAAAGCTGCTCCGCTGGAAATAAAAGCGTAAATATTAAACACTGCATCATAAAAAAATATGCCATGAAATACAAGACGTTAACTCCAAGACTAAATATCTTTAAAATTACAGGAATCTTGCCTTCTTCGGATGCACCCATTTCAAAATCTGCTAAAAAAATTAAACAGATAAAGAAATGTGCCGTGTTCTAGAGAACTCCCGTTCCTTCACTTAAGGTTTTTAATAAAAGAAAAACTGATCTGCAAACATGGATTGGGTTGGCAGGAGGTGGGGAGGGTGAATATGTGTGGATGCACAGTGCAGCAGAGAGGCTGGGGGAAGCCGCCTTCTCCCATGATGCAGTGCTTCTGTTCTGCCACTAGGAGTCTCCTCCACTAAGGGGAACACCGGCAGAGGAACTCCAGAGAGAAATCCCTGCTTCTCCACTCTGCATGAGAGAGCTGCAGAGCTTCAGCACAGAAAAAGATGTGCAGTGAAAACATGGAAAACTCTACACAAAAAGGATAAAAAACATTAAATACAAGCGTACATGATCTAGCAAAAAGGAGAGGGTTCAACTCTAACCTAATTATAGTAGTTACCCATGAACTTGACCTCCACGACCTGCACACACTCAAACCTGTCTGACCAGGAAATACTAGTTGTCACCAGTGTTGCAATAACAGCCATGTGGATCACAAAAAGCACATGTTTAAAAGGATTAGCAAAGTAGTCAGGTGTGGAATATTTTTCTAGGAAGCGTGTCAGCCTAAGAACTCTTTCTATAAATAAAATATGATTATATTTATTAGGGAGGGATGGTAGTTTAATGGTTGCTTGACTAGCCAAAATCCTATTCTTACATCATCACATAAAGTCAATGATTTCAAGTCTAGATACAAAGCCAGTGGCTAATTACTCAGTCCAACTACAATGGTTATTAAAAGTACATAATTAAAATAACAGACTGTTTATGTACAGCAAAATACTTCCTTTCAGATGATCTAACAAATGAAGAAGCAAGTGTTATGAACTTTCATGCTTCAAATGTTTTCTTACACAAAAGAAACTTACTATGAGTGAATATGCACTGCTATGTGAAGATATGAGAGTTTAAAGTTTGTGCAAAAACCCTACAAAACATGAAGTATTATGCAACTGCACAGCAAGAAAGAATGGATTCAGGAGAGACGTGGAAGAAAATCCTACAAACGCATGCAGTTTCTGTGGAGCAGCTCCAACCAGATTTCGCATACACCCTTGTTGCTTACTTGGCATTAAAATAGAAAAGAACAATACAGAATCTATTCAATGGTTAAGGGTTGTTTAACTTGTTGCAACAGGTGCCTCAGTCTTCTAGTGAAAGGTGGAGTCGCGCCCCTTGACATACGTGTGTGTTTGTGTGCTGAAAAGAAAAATCACACCACAATCTGAGCTTGCCAGACCTGCACATCTGGTACAACCAGCCTAGGAGTACACCTCATCCCTAGCAAACATGTACCCTCCTCCACGTGTTCACTTCCTGCCATGCATGGCTCCAACCGTTGGCTTGTCAGACTGGTGCCATGGAACTGGTTTCAGGGAGTGGCATGCAAGTTCACATTAAGCAAAAAGGTATGCAAGAAAAAAAATGCCACTGGTTGGTTGTAGTTTATGAACCATCAGATAAGAATCCTTCCTAAAACATTAAAAGCATTTCCTGCTCTCTTAATACTGAGTCCTACAGAATCCCAGGGATTACTTTGATCCATTATACTGGATGCAATAGAAATCCTCTGAGAAATGTTCCTCACTGCACCAAAAATGGCCTGAGGGATCATTTCTGGTTACTAAGAGAGCAGGAAGTTAGAGCTTTATCTGACAAGATACTGGGGGTGCTGGAGGTGGAGCAAAGAAAAGAGGGTGGGTGGGTGGGGGTGCACACACAGTTTCTATATGACCAATGGATGACGAAGCGATGAACAAGCGCATGACTCATCGGTGTGCACCGGTATTCCTCCGCATATTCCAGCAGAATCACAAAAAGAAATGTACATTAGTCATTCCTAAAGGCACCCTACCTTTGCGTCATGCGTTTCATCGCCTCTTATGGCGCACAGGGCATCAATTAAACACTCCATTCATAAAAAATAACGACGATTTTGGAGGCAAAGTACGTCACGGTGCAGATAAACATCTGGGTTATTAGAAGAAAAAAACAAAAAAAAAAACAACAAGCATTGAAATGCTCCGGGTCGCCTGGTTTAAGGGTGTTTAGAGGGAGATTATCAACCTATCTATCCTGATGAGAAAAGGAAAATTGCGCAGCAGTCGGCTCCAGACGCAGCAGTCTTCTCCAAACAGGAGACCGGAGAGAAGTGGGTCAAGCCATGGCAGGGCGATTCCTATGAGACTAGTCTCTATACAAAACCAAAATACACTCACATTTGACTGCTAAAACTCGCTCATACGTGTCCAAGCTCGTTGAAAAAGTGCATTATAGAGTCAAATCCAATTAAAGACGTTTTTAATCTTGTCTGACAACATGTAGGGCAAACGGGATGGGAAACCGACGACACAAGCAGAGGCATGACCAAACACCGCCTGAGTAGATATATTCACATACACAAAGTGAGGGAAAAGATTATTAACACAAGTGTCAAAATGTTGCACTAACTACCTCCATTTTTTTTGTGGAGTCAGAAGAAAATGATCTAGATGTAGGTCACGTTTTAATTGGGCATATATGGGTTTGTCCTACATCATGCGGATTGGGGCTAATGTGGTTCAGTAGTGCTGCTGGCTGAGAGCTCACCCACATGAAACAGCTCTCTGAAAAGTGCGCATAGCCTGCGCAATTTGGCTCCTGGCTCACCAATGTGGGGCATCCCCCCCACCACCACCACCACCACCTCCACCTCCACCACCACCACTACAAAATGTGGGTGAAAACGCTGAGTGGAGCCTCTGGCAGCAGAGAGAGAGGGGAAAAACCAATTGAGCTAATAAGGAGCATTATGTTGCCAGTCAATCAGCTGCTTTCTTACCTGCGCTTGTTACGCAACACCAACCTCCCCCTTTGAATTAAGCCACAAAACAAAAAAAACGCACCAGAATGCAGCTCTTCTTTGTGCCAAAGTGAAGTTTTGAGCTCAATAACCTCATTTGCACGTCGAGTCCACCACCTCACCTGCCTATATACTCCTGAGCTGCCCTCTTCGTGACCGTAAGAACACATTCTATTGTGAAGACAGAGTTCTAGAACCTTTCACAGACGTTCCAGAACCTTTCACAGACGTTCCAGAACCTTTTCACAGACGTTCCAGAACTCGCGGGTCCTCGTAAAAGGTGGATGTGAAAATTGATGTTGTGACCCAACAAACTCACCTGCCCATTTGCCCAGCTTCGGAGAGAGCAGCTGCCCGTTGCCCAACACCCAGATCCTGAAGCCGGAGAGCAGCCTGTAGAGCAGCCAGAGCGCCAGGCAGGCCACGGTGAACGCACCGACCCAGAAGAGAGGCGTCTCGGCCCTGCGGAGCATCTCCTCCACGTTCATCCAGCAATTCATGGCAGCAGCAGCGGCTCTCTCTCTCGGTGACTCTGCGTGTGTGTGTGTGAGAGAGAGTGTGTGTGTATGTGTGGAGACCTCAATTTTTAGGCTCTAATTTCCAAGCCACAACGTGAGAGAGAGTCCCTTTATAAGGAGGTTGTAGCATCACACACACACTCCCCCAACTCCCCCAACACTTGTCTAGCCTGATTTTAAAGCGCACCGCCCACCTCCTACTGCGCACCGCCCTCCTCTGCTCCTCACTGGCTGCTCTGGATGTCTCTCCACTCATGCACTCCACCGGTTGGTGCATTTTGCATGTCCATCACCCTGCAGAAGCTTCACCCATTCATTCTTTTTTTCTCTATGAAGCAGGGTGGGTCAAAAGGGAGACCGGGATGAGGAGCGATTGGGCAAACATTACAGCAGCTCCCATCCGGAGTGCGCCATTGGCTCTCAAGCAGAGCAGGTTTGTCGGTTTCAGTCAAGGATTATGAAACCCCTCCAAACCCACGCTTTCGGAAAAAAAAAAACTGCCCACACCACTTTATGAATGAAAGGATGCGCTCATTGGTGAGAGATGTGCGCGTCCTCCCGCCTCTCGGGGTGCGCTTGGAGACAGTGGGTTGGATAAAGCCTGTGCCAGTCTGTGAGGTCAGCCTGCTCCCACCTAGACATGAGTCACTCGACTATTTTAGGTATTCTGTCTGCATCATACTGCTGATTTAAAGCACCAAATATCTGGAATCAGGTGCAGTGAGGGCTGAGAGAGAGCCAGGGGTAAAATGCATTTCATTGCATTTCACTGTACACTGTACTTTTAAATGCATATGACAAATAAACTTAAAACTTGAAACTTGAGGCATCTTTGCGCACAGATCCAGCTGCGTTACGCACGAGAAAAGTCTTCCACAATCTCACCCTGCTGCAATATGAGAGAGTGCAGCTTCCGCCAAAAAAACAGGAAAAACTACAACACCCAGTCCAACTTTGTCAGACTCTCGCGAGATTTACCCCCTCATCATAGTAAGTTCCCCATTCCCAAACATTGAGGATGAGATGTGATGTGTGTGTTACATAAACACTGAGACAGGCATGTGAATCTCCATCGCTTTTATTTCACTGTTTCACATTTTCCACGCACATGAATAAGCCAGTCATGCTTACAGATGCTGGATGTTGCAGCACAACCGGCTGTCACGATTTTCTCCTCAGCAGCAGCATCACTCCAAAGGCTGTTTTGCAAATTTTTTTTTGGTAGTCTCCAACTCCACTCACCCCCTCTGCCGCCATGCTCCCTGTCTCTCTCTCACACACACACACACACACATACACCCAAACTAAACATGAAATTCTGACACACCGAGGCTCTGTGGCACAAAGCAAAGCCTGTCATGTACTCAGCAGAAGGACAAGAGTATAAAAATGTGTCCACATGCTGACAGTCGTCGTGCTGCTGCTCGCATTCTTTGACACAAGTGGAGGGATCGAAGTCAACGTGACACCGAAGAAGGAAGGAGCAGCAAGTTGTGTAACAATTTCAAGGGTGAAATTAAATGCATTTCTGACCAGCTGCTTCTCAGTCATATAGTTAAAAATATATGTACAAAAATCTCACCTGTCACAAAATAATCTTCACAAAAAAATACTTTTACAGCACCAATTTTTCTATTGCACAGTCATGAATCTACAATTTAATAAATATCAACTTGCAGGCTCTAATGTGGACCAGCTGCCTCTCAGTCATATTGTTACAAAAATATGTACAAAATGTCACAAAATAATTTTCACAATAAATACTTTTACAGCACCTATTTTTTTTATTGGACAGTCAATATTGTATATGAATCTACAATTTAATAAATATAAACTTGCAGGCTTTAATATGGACCTAGTTTTTGCGCACAAATATTTGCTAAAAATATTCATATATATAAACAGCACATACACAGCATTTAAGTGGAGTGTAATATAGCTATCAAAATAAAATTTTTGTAAGAGAGTAGTCTCAAAGTGTGTTTGAACTGATAACATTAAATACCATCAAATTTCACACACATATGCACACACACACACACACACACACACACACACACACACACACACACACACACTTCTATGGGACGTTTTGAGAGTCCACCTTAACGTCTCGGTCGTATCCTCGAAGCCAAAATAGCTGAAAACAATAGACAGAACATTTTGGATTTAGTGGTGCACAATGTCCTGTGAAAATCTCCACACGTGTGTGTGTGTGTGTGTGTAATCTGCACACAGAAAGTGCGCAAACATATTAAAATATCAGCTTGTCCACCGCCTCGTAAACACACATAATGTTGCATTTTTTAATATTAAATACACACAAGAAAGGCAAAAAAAATAATGTTCCAGTTTGTTGCTACAACGACACCACAAACTACAGCTTTTTTTTGCATGCACGAAAAGTATATTTACTCCTCCGAGTATCGATAGTCCTGAGCACACACACACACACACACACACACACACACACACACACCTCCCCTAAATCCTGCAACACAAAGCTTTTCTCACAACGAAGTTTCTGCCCCCTCCTCCCAACATACACACACTGTTCTCACCTTATCAGAGTCAACACTAACCCCCCATGTTCCCACACACACACACCCGAAATCTGACACTGCAACATGACAAAACAGATACTGCACCCATCACGTTACTGTCCATACATTAATCCAAATCTTATCTTATATTTCTTTAATTTTATTGATCAAAACAGAAAACATTTTTTAAGGTGAGTAAAAATTGCCATAATTTAAAAAGAGTCACATATACAGGGCAGCGTTTCGGACTAATGTTCCTCTGCTGATCATTTCTCAAACTGACAAAATCATCACTGATTTTTGTGTTTATAATTTACGTTAATACATGCTGAAGTTTTGCTGGCAATATTGTAGTTTATACACAGACTTTTTCAGAGTTTACATGACAGTTAATCACATGTAACGTTGTAATTCTGTGTGTGTGTGTCGCTGTCCACGTCTGTGGTGCTGAAACGCGTATTTCAGCACCACAGACGTGGACAGCGACATACACGCACTTATAAAACTTCTCAAATGTAAATGATCGACTTCTGCTCTGCAGAGCCAGGTGTTTCCACATCTGCACAAGCATCAAACACACACCTGAGAGGGAGACCAGCGACACACCACACTCCTGTCCTGTCCTGTCCTGTCCTGTCCTGTCCTCCACACACAGCTGTCCCCCCTCTACAGTGATCCCATTTAGCTCATGATATTCACCCTTATAGCCTCTGACAAAGCATGCTTGTATCACCTTAAATAATAACAATAGAATAATAATTCAATAGAAGCAACACACACAGAGACACATTCCTCTTTTACACTTCCAAAAGCTGCTACGTTAACGGGAATAAAACAGTGCTCCAGCTGAGTTACAGTAAAATAATGCCACAGTCTAACTTTCCTTTCTTAACTGTAAATAACGACCAGCTCCTTTCACAAATATCTGCCCACTGAGTCATATTCAAAAGCCTTACAAGTGTCTGACAAGCGACACATGCTTCAGTGCATCCTCTCAACAATATTATTACAGACTTTTACAATTATGGTTTTATTTTATTCTATACATACCCACAGTATATATATATATATATATATATACACATATATATAGTCCTGTTTCATCTGAGGACAGCAACATTACAGCAGCTGCATCTGAGGACACAGAGAACCGAAATGAGCTTCATTTGAATTTTAGCGTAAAGACAGAGCAAAACAAACAACAACATTTGAACCTTTTATTATATATTTTCACGTCCGTACTTTCTCAAAAATGTCAGTGGTGTAAGTCGATATTGACGGCCACGATTCCAGCAAAATATTTGTGCTTTTATTTGACAATTTTAAGCCATTTTGTAATACATACAAACTCTCAGTTATCACTCAACTTCAAAATACATTTTAATAAACTGGGAGCTGAGAACCTCATTTGTAGTGTGTGCTGGAATTTAAAAAATCAGTCTTCAGTGAAGTCTCAGTGGATATAATATTATCACATCAGCTGTGGTTTCTTATCAAATCATATTTTTTCAGCAGTTAAGTGTTTAAAAATATGACTATAAGTAGATGTAGATGTAGATGTGTGCAGTTTGACACAGTATATGTTGTTTGCTGTGATTATTTTGTGTATAAAGTATAACATGAAACACGCAACATACCTGTTTGCATGTGTGTGTGTTATATCCAGTTATTCAGCTGCATTACATGGTGGCGTTTATCCTGCAAGAAAAGAGACACACAAAGAGACGTTACAAACCCTTTAAACTCACCGTGACACCATACAGTAAACATTTTATAACACACACACACACACACACACACACACACACACACACACACACTGACAAACACGTAGCAAGAGAAACACACACTGATTTGGAAAAAGAAGGGCCAACACACACACACACACACACATTAAAGTATTAAACAAAACAACACTTCCACATTTAACATTTCTTCACGTCTGTTCACTCTGATCAAAGTCTCCCCTTCGTATTAAAAAAACTGAATCAAGACATATGTTAAAGTCCAACACACACACACACACACACACACACACACACACACACACACGCCTCTCAATCGTGCATATATGAGACTGATAAACTCCCGCTTGTGTCAGAAAAACATAGAGACACACTGATACTGTATATATATACACCCACTCAAACATACTCACACACACACACACAAATTAAAGAATTAATCAAAAGGAAACTTCCAGATTTAACGTTTTTTCATGTCTGTACAGTCTGATCAAAGTCTTGCCTTCATATATATATATATGTATATATACATATATATATATGTATATATACAGTATATATGAAGATATATATATAAAGACATATGTTGAAGTCCAACACAAACTCCTCTCAATCGTGCATGTATGAGACTGATAAACTCATGGACTAAAAACATGCAGACACAAGGATGTCTATGTACATCCACTCAAACACCCTCTCTCTCTCTCCCTCACACACACTCTCTCTCTCTCTCTCACACACACACACACAC
>CAKAOH010021347.1:0-29669 GCA_916701665.1 Sebastiscus tertius | reverse complement strand
TGTCGAAAAAAGTAAAAAAAAAAAGTAAAAAAAAAAGTCATAGTATAGCATGTCGAAAAAAGTAAAAATAAAAAGTCATAGTATGTTGAAAAAAAGTCATAGTATGTCGAAATAAGAATAAAAAAAAAAGTCATAGTGTAGCATGTCGAAAAAAGTAAAAAAAAGTCATAGTATAGTATGTCGAAAAAAAGAGTAAAAAAAAAAGTCATAGTATAACATGTCGAAAAAAGTACAAAAAAAAGTCATAGTAAGTATGTCGAAAAAAAGGTCATAATATAGCATGTTGAAAAAAAGTCATATAGTATGTCGAAATAAGAATAAAAAAAAAAGTCATAGTAAGTATGTCGAAAAAAAGTAAAAAAAAAAGTCATAGTATAGCATATCTTGCAAAATGAAACCCATAATGTTAGCTTACATTTTTGTCTGACTGTACGCTGTATATACTACAATTCGGCTTTTGAATCTTATTCACTGTGTAGTGTTTTGTGTTAGCTTTTGGCATTAGTGACGTCACATTCCCATTCCCGATAAGAGGGGGCTGCATGTAACATTAGAAAGTGGAGAGGTGAGTGCATTAGAACAAGATGCCGTGGTACAGATGGATGACAAACCCATCGAGGTCGACGATGTCCTGCCTCCGCTCCGTCAGCACTCCGGTGCGATCGTTCCCCTTTCAGAAGCTTTGTAAGCCAGCATGGAACAACAGTGTTTTTCAGAGACTTTAATTAATGTCCTCTTTGATTAGTTACCATTTATCCATGTTGAGAGGAGTTGTTGTTGTCGTTAGCGAGGCTCCACGCTGTGCTGTCACCCAGCAGAGCATCCATTCCTCTCATTTCTAGCTTGCTGATATTTTTTAGTTGTTTGGCCAGCTGATTGCTGGGTCACTTTGGCCAGCAGAAATGAGCGGCATCTGTTCAGTCCTCGGAGGTTGACTAAACTAGAATGAAGATCCTGACATCATATGAAACTAGAAAACCTAAGGAATCCATTGGTACCAACCAGCCGATGTTATACCAGCTTGTGGATTGTCAAATTAAACCGAGAGTGGGAGACAGAAAGTGTGCACAATCATGTCTTTTTTTGTGTGATCAAATTGTTATTATTATTTGAACTAAAGAGATGAAGACATACAATCAGCAATAGAGCAGTGAATAAAGGTAATCAAACAAAACACCATGTATAAAGGACTGGTCAGTGAGATTCAAGAAATAATATGACAGACCACAAAAAGCACATATTAAGTCACTCAAAGTCATTATAATGGATACTGGCATCATATGAAACTGGAAAACTTCAGGAATCCACAGGTACCAACCATATTAGCTTGTTGCAAATTCGTTTTAACACCACTAATTTCTTTAACGCATTAACACAACTTGTGATATCGATCTTTCGGAGGTTGTAGTGGGCTGCGTTTTAAAGTTAGAGTGACGCTGCTGGCATCATATGAAACAAAGAAACATAAGGAATCCATTGGTATCAACCATGTCATACTAGCTTTTCGAAAAGGAGGCTAAATAACGCTGCGAACTTGCGCAAAATTTTGGCGAGGAAAAACTGTCATGGCCATTTTCAAAGGGGTCCCTTGACCTCTGACCTCAAGATGTGAATGAAAATGGGTTCTATGGGTACCCATGAGTCTCCCCTTTACAGACATGCCCACTTTATGATAATCACATGCCGTTTGGGGCAAGTCATAGTCAAGTCAGCACACTGACACACTGACAGCTGTTGTTGCCTGTTGGGCTTCATTTGCCATGTTATGATTTGAGCATATTTGTTATGCTATATATATATAAATTATATGTACAGTATATATTCTATGTAGATAGTCCAGTAGTTTCTTCAATTTAGTCTTGGTTCCCAGATTGAGTAAAAAGCGCAGAGTAAAAACAGTTTCTCGAGGTCTCTGAACAGCTTTCTCCTTTGAAATGAATAATTTCTGCCTTGGGTAGTATTGTCAGGCGTACTGAGCAATCCATGAATATAGTTATTATTCCATTTACACAAATTTGATTTGGCTTTTGTTATGTAAATAGCTTCTTTCTTTTTTTGTATCTGTGTTGGCTAAATTGTTTATTCTTTCCCCCTGATCACCAAAGCAGAGAAGAACAAATTCCAATAGTCTGGTACAGTGTTATGTGTGATTTAAATAAATCTCTGTGATTCAATTTTAATTTTTTGTTTTTCTTTTGTATTTATGGTGATTTAACTATTTATACATTCATGTGTCATCACTGCAGCGTACATATTCTGATAGCCCAGTTTGTCCTGAAAGACTGTTGAAATTACATAGAGAATGAATAGAGAGCATGGAAATGAAAATAACTTAAAAAAGTAAAAAGAATCAAAGATCTATATAAACTATAAGCGGTAACAGTATCTATTATAGTGGAGCTTGGAGTGTCTAGTTTAAACATTGTAAGAGGAGATACATTTTGAAGTCTTGATCTCCATAGGGTTTAATAGAGTTAATATTTTAGTTTCGGTATTCCTTCAGAAGTATAAAAGCTTTGAAAACAGTTTATCTTTGCATAGTTTGTTACATAACATGAATGATTTACTCCTCACTTTACACATTTTGCTATATTACTGCACCACCTTTACTGTTTTTGTTTCTTAATCAATGTGATGGCCTGAACTGTTCCAAGATACCATCATATATTACCTTAAAGGTACAGTGTGTAGGAGTTAGTGACATCTAGTGGTGTGGTTGCAGATTGCAACCAGCTCAGTACCCCTCCGCTCACTCCTCCCTTTCCAAGACTGCGGTAACGTGAGCCGCCAAGTGCAAAACTGTGGTAACGCAGTTCGCCTCACTCAGAGGTCATCCTAACCGTAATAACACTACTTTAGGAGCAACGGAAGTCAGACGGCGGCTGGCGGTAACACGGTTTTACACTCTGCGGCTCACATTACCACAGTTTGCTAAAGTGGCCTTAATGTAACGTAAAAATGTTAAAGACTCTCTAGAGTCAGTGTTTGGTTTGTCCGTTCTGGGCTACTGTAGAAACATGGCGGAGCAACATGGAGGACTCTGTGAAGAGGACTATGTAGATATGAAGGGCTCATTCTAAGCTAACGAAAACACAACGACTCTTAGTTTCAGGTGATCATACACTAATGACAACATATTTATTGATATTATATTCCATTTCTGCTCATAGATCCCCCAAAAATCCTACACACTGGACCTTTAAGGTAACTTTCTTTTAAACACCATCAACAGAGTTTGTTTTCTGCACCTTTTCGCCTATAAGGTGAGTCAATATATCGATAAATGTCATCACTTTTTCCCGTATAAAATATTTTTGCTACACACATCATTGTCAGAATGATGAAAAAAAGTGGTTGTCTTTTGTTCCACCCCAGAGTGTCTGAAAAACTAAAGCCCTTTTGAGGATTCGTGCTCGTACTAACTGCCCCCTTCCCCCACTACACCCCCACTACACACACACACTTTGAAATCAAAATTCTGCCCCTGATGAAAGTAATTTAACGTACATCTATAATTAATATGCTCTCTTTAGGCGGTGTGGTTGGGCCGAACGGGTGATGGAGTGTGTTTATTATGTGTGTGTGAGGGAGTCGGCGTGAAGGGGCACTGGGCCACTGACATGGTAATTCACAAGCCATCACTCCAGCAGCGCCGAGGTCAGATTGGTGCAGCTATATGGGGCACCGCCGGCTTCAGCGCTCCCATAGGTACGGATGGAAAGTGGGTTCTTGTCTCCTCACTTTCTCTCCCCTCCCCTCTCTCTGAGTCTCCTGAAGAAAGGAGAGAAAGGAGGCGCAGCACGTAGCAGCGCCGCGGGCCAATGTTCTCCCTCTATGTGTCCTGCTCTTTCTCTCTGACTTTCTTCCTCTTGCCTTCCAGTCCACGGCTCCCTCCTCTATCTTATTCCTCTCTGGTCGGTTAGTAAACTCCCTTTCTCCCCGTCTGTCTGGCTCCACCACTCTCTCTTTATTTCTCCTAATATTCTCTCCTCCTCCTCCAAGAAAACTCAGTGAATGCACTTCAGGAATTCCTTTTTTTCTTTCTCTTTTTTTAAAGGCAGACTGCTTTGCACAAACACAGTTCAAACCCGACTGCCCTCAGTGCTGTCTCCTTTTGAAACTCCCTGCTCTTTGAATACCACCCGTTTGAAGCGAATGCCCTCTGCATTTCTTTTACACAGTCGCTCAAGTGCGCTCGCACACCCTCTCTCGCATTTTCACACATACACAAACACAGGCGTATTAGGGCTTACAATCGCATCAAAATATACATGCATGCACACACACCTACATCAATCAGCAGTGTCATTGGTATATAGAGAGCGAGTTTCTCTTCCACTTTGAACTCCCCTCATTTCATGTCTCTCTCTCTCAGGCTACACTTATATGCATGGCCTTACTCCGGCTACTGGCCATTCTCCAGTAAAGGTCTATTCAGGTTAAACTGCTTACATGCATCGTTAATATCCTACAACTGAGAATTAATGTTGTTGCCTTGAATTAAAGCAGTTAAAGGGTAAATACACTCAAATTACACATAACATATTTTCTAATTCCTACCGATCTCTAGCAGTATCGAGCCACGCAGATGTCTGATGGAGATGTCTTTCTGGAGATAAAGTCGCCATTACTCTGGATAATCCAAAAGACATGCCATCGCCAGGTTTCACAGGGCCTATTTAAGTAAGATAAGATCAACTTTATCTATCACATGCAGGGAAATAAGGGTGTCACAGCAGCAAAGTCTGAAAGGCCCGATCCCAGAGGACTTAAACCCCGAAACCCTCAGGGACTTGAGGGATGTCACCTGGTGAATGGTTGATTGTGAGAGGCTGCAAGGTCTTGAAATGGTATAAATACGAATGGGACAGCACTTTGTGGTGACATCACGTTACCTTGACAATACCAAATGTGTGTGTGTATTTTACGTTTTTATTTAAATAATCTATTTACTTGTTTCTGTCAAACTTCATTAAGCGATATTAAAAGAAAAGCTTGATGAATAAACCAGGTGTGTTATATAGCCTAATGCTTACATTCCTCTGATTTCATGTGCTTTTTATGTAGCTCACCATCATAAATCCTTAATGTTTAATATGCCTGGCTGAACACCCATGTGCCCTCGTCTTTGTTTACCTTTTTTTATTTTACACCTCTGGGCTTATAATGTCACAACACTATGAATTGTGGGTAATTCCCTCAGGCAAAGTCTGGAGAAATGCGGACTTAGGGAAAGTGTTCATAAAGGTCTCAAAATGTCTGCAAGAGAGCCCTGAAGGAGTTGACGATTTGACAGTGGGACAGCCTCAAACCATCACAGACTTTGCTGGAACGCGCCTCAAAGTCTATGAGTTTGTGAGTGTGGTCTTTGGGATTAGGCCACACTATACAGCCTCTGTGCCATAGACCTCCATAGATCCTACATATATCATTCTGCTGCCAGAAATACTAGCGAGAAAAGTATTGAGACGCGGACTAACACATTGTTGGTTTTGGTTGTTTCATGGGATCCATTAAAAGTAAGAAAAATGTAGAATAACACCAGCTTTACCCTTTAAAACTTGTTGAAAGAAATGTGTAATTTGAGTAAACGGACACTTTAACAAAACATTCTTCTTCTTCTTTTGACCGCGTAATTGTAAATGACTTTTTAGTACGGCAAAGAAATGCCAGTCACAACTTCTTAAAGGGAATCATACTTTTCTATCTTTACAGCAAACTGGTGAACAAAAATCTTGTGAGTTTCTGCAGATGTGAAAAACCAAAAGTTGTATTATAAAGGATTTGCATTGTACCATGAGGTGACGGAGTGACGAGTATTAGACCCGTCGACCGAGAGCCAGTTTACTTTAGTGTCAGCACGCCGTTTTGCTCTCCTTCCCCTGTCGACTGTCCTTTCCCCTCCTCTCCGTGCTGCATGTGTTTAAGGATTTGTCAACAGATGTGGCGAGGGTCACGAGGTGCGTGGACATTGCCAGCCAAGTGCCCACATGTCTGATTTTAATGGGCAGCATATGGAGGCGGTGACTGATGAGTGCGACTCGGCCGGTGACAGGTGCTGAGTTGTCTGTCGCGCTGACCCCCCTCCCCCCCTCCGGCCCACAACGGACCAAATCAGAGGACACCTTCATTCAGCAGGCTTGACCCTAACAGACACACACACAAACACACACTCTTAGTTCTTTCTGACTCAGTGTTTCCTTTACATTTATTTGCTAACAAGAATGCTCACTGCAACACTTGCCATTATAGAAGCATACAGTCTGGAGAACATTCAGTCCTTGCTGCAGATTTTATTTTTAAATGATTGTGTTCTGTTTTGTTGGGTTCAAATTCATCCAGAGGTTTGTCAATTCAAATCGTGGATGCATGACAAAACTTTGAACAACTCTCATGACCTAAGATACTGCATGTAAACACCCTGCATGGCTAACACAGACGAACAAATTAAAATCTCACAGGCAGATATAGAGCTCATCTGAGGTGCATGTCTTCAAATATGAACACAGGGAGATCACACAAACACAGAAAAGGCCTACAAAGAACCCAAAGAGAAAAGGCTTGGTTAAGCTTTATTGTGTTGTTTGTTACTAGGCGTCGTCAGCACACTATTCTTGATATTAGTTTCTCTTTAGATTATTTTTCTTTTCTTTTTGACACGTGATAGTCTGAGCGTCACCGACACCAATTCAGGAAAGATCTCAGAAAGCTGCTGCTCTCACCAGCATCACACCTTTTACATTGTTGATCCCCTTTATAAGAAAGAAGTATACTTCAAGTTTATTTTATGAAGTAAACTTAAGTATAGTTCAAGTATATTCCCAAGTATACTTTATGTAATAAGTATACTAATACCAATGTACTAGTAGTATACTTGTAAGGGTACTACTTCAATACTTCTTGGGACTAAAGTTGGCCCACTTTTTAGTTTATAAAAGTATACTTTAAATGTAAGAGGAGTAAACTTTGAGTACACAACTCATTTACAACCAAGTTGTATTTTGTATTGCAACTATAAAAACAACTATACTAGAAGTGAACTTTTAGGTATACTGTTATATACGTGTAGCCCACTTTTTAGAATACTATACTTGTAAGTTTTTTTTAAGTTAACTTATAGTACTTAGCCAAATATACTTATACTTTTCTGTATGCTTTTCAGTATAAGCCAAGTATAATTAAGTATAATTTTGTTAAGTGTATTTCGAATAAGTACATAAAAGGTAAACTGAAAGCATATTCTCTTAATTTAAATTGAAAAGAAGTATACTAATAACACACTTGAATAAACTTCTTTTTTGTAAGAGCCTTAGGCTTGTGAGGTAAATATTGTCTTTAATAAAGCACACAGTGAGAGAACGTACTGTATATAGTTGCATACAAGTTATGCAGGTAGTATTTTTTCTCCTCGTGACATTGAGAAAAGAACCGAAACACAATACCATCTAAATATTGTGTCATTTATATGGACAAATCCTCAGCACGTTGTTCTAAATATCCAGACTAAATGTTTTTATAGAGCTGTGAAAACAAGTCTGCGTCTTGAAGTCAATACCTCCACTTCAAATGGGCAGATTATATTGTGTACAATATCATTTTCTATTGTTATAAGTGTGAGTAATGATAATAATTCTAAGTACTGACCTTGCCCCTTCTCATCCTTCCGTTCCTCTCTCTCTTTTCTCCTCTTTCCTGTGATTCAGAGATGGAGATGCAGTTTGACGTAGGGCCCAGAAGATGTTGTCGGATTCTATGGCAACTGGCGCCTGCAATAAGGTCGCATAGAAGGTGTTTAATTAGTGGGCCACAGCCGTCCCTGCAGAGGAGCTTTTTATTACCTCAATATGTCATAGAGGGCATCAGCTAGCAGCTACACAAACACACCACACATATTGCACAGAGGCAGGCATGTACACACACACACACACACACACACACACACCAGTGCTGCCCAGCGAGAGGATGGCAGGACAGTAAATAAATTACTGAAAGAGTGTTTTGTGTGATAGGAAAAAGCGAATGAGACAAAGAGAATGGCAGAGTGAAAATGAGACCAGAGGAAGAGGAGGAGGTCAGAAATAGAGAGACTGAGTGAGGGTCAGCGAAATATCAGCAAACTAAGGCTCAGCCCTAAAACTGGCAAGAGCAGGAAAAGGACAAACAGAAAAGTTGGAGGGAGAAATGCGGGCCACTGCGGCGAGGCTCCACGCTGCGCCGTCGCCCAGCAGACCATCCATTCCTTTCATTTCTAGCTCGCTGAGATTTTTTAGGTGTTTAGCCAGCTGATTGCTGGGTCACTTTGGCCGGCAGAAATGAGTGGCATCTGTTCAGTCCTGACTGTGCGCGCGCCACTAAGCCAGTTGGATGTATCACTTTACCGTGGGCGTGGGGTGCCAGGGCCATTAACTCATGCCAGCCCTGTGAATGGCTACGCAGCTACACGATGCGTGCCAGTACATCATTAGCCGAGGCGGAGGATGGCTCTGAGAACACACACACACGGAGACACACACACACACACACACACACACACACACACACACACACACACACACACACACACACACACACACAGAGGGTGTGTGGTTTTGAATGTTCTCTAATAGCTGTTTTCTCATGAGCTGGATCTTTTTGTGTGTGTTGAAGAAACAGAGAAGTATGTGGATAGTCAAATTAATCCGAGAGTGGGAGACAGAAAGCGTGCGCACAATCATGTTTTCTTTTGTGTAATCAAATTGTTATTATTATTTGAACCGAAGAGATGAAGACATACAATCAGCATTACAGCAGTGAATAAAGGTAATCAAACAAAACACCATGTATAAAGGACTGGGCAGTAAGATTTAAGAAATAATATGACAGACCACAAAAGGCACATATTAAGTCACTCAAAGTCATTATAATGGATACTGACATCATATGAAACTAGAAAACCTCAGGAATCCACAGGTACCAACCATATTAGCTCGTTGCAAATTCGTTTTAACACCACTAATTTCTTTAACGCATTAACACAACTTGTGATATTGATCTTTCGGAGGTTGTAGCGGGCTCAGTTTTAAAGTTTAGAGTGACGCTGCTGGCATCATATGAAACTAAAAAACCTAAAGAATCCATTGGTCCCAACCATGTCATACTAGCTTGTTGAGAAACCTCAAGATATGTGAATGAAAATGGGTTTTCTGGGTACCCACGAGTCTCCCCTTTACAGACATGCCCACTTTATGATAATCACAACCAGTTTGGGACAAGTCATAGTCAAGTCAGCACACTGACACACTGACAGCTGTTGTTGCCTGTTGAGCTGCAGTTTGCCATGTTATGATTTGAGCATATTTATTATGCTAAATGCAGTACCTGTGAGGGTTTCTGGACAATATTTGTCATTGTTTTGTGTCGTTAATTGATTTAAAATAATAAATATATACATACATTTGCATAAAGCAGCATATTTGCCCACTCCCATGTTGATAAGAGTATTAAATATTTGATAAATCTCCCTTTAAGGTACATTTTGAACAGATAAAAAATGTGCGATTAATCACGATTACATATTTTAATTGATTGACAGCCCTAATATATATATACATACACACTTATATAAATATATAAATACATACATACACAATAAAGAAAACATTCATACTGACATAGAATACATACTAACATAGTGCACATACATACTTATCTGCAATAAGGAACAAAGTGATAACCACTAACGTAAGTGATACTGATAGAAGCTGTGTTGCTTCAACTCTTATAAATGTAGTCAGTATTATAACACCGAAAAATCTCAACAACAATCAGTAGAACTAACAGATTATAAAGCCCAAACAGGGAACAAAGAACTAAAAGAAAATCTCACAGAAACAGGGCCAGAGGCAGATTCATGAATAAATAAAATAAAGTTAAATTTTAGAAATAAAGAAATGGAGAAATAAAAACTTCTCTTCAGTCAAGAGGCCTTTAAGATCCTCCACTTGTTTGGGCCCAAAGTCTTATAGTTTATAGTAGTGCACAATCATGTTTGAGTAGATCTTGTATGTCATATTTTAGCTGATTAGACTGTTGTCAGGCTATTAAATAAGCATTATCAGTCGCTATGAGCCCCGTAGATGTGGGTCAAATGGGGCCTACTACACCCACTAGTAGGTTTTATCATCTATTCACATGGTAGATCACTGATAGAAGGTATAAAAGAACAACACAGCGACCTCTAGCGACCGTAGTAATTATGACAGGAGCAGAAGAGGAAGTCAGGCGCTGTAGTATACGCAGTGTGAAACTCCATATTGGGTGGAGGTTAGGGAAGATGGATGGGAGCCAAAGCATGAGTGTTTTTCCCTAAACTAAACTTAACTAAGTCTTTTTGTTGCCTAAACCTAAAGAAGCCTTTTTCTTTGTGTTCAAAATGTAACGTTTTATTCAATTTTACGAGTTAGAAAGTGTTTCTTTTAAGTTTCGCTTTCACTTTTACAACGTAGTAGGTGTAGTAGGTCCCTGTTGGCCCACATCTATGGTGCATAGTGACCGATAACGCCTATTTAATGGCCTAATAACAGTTGAATTCGGTGCATATTTAAGCATCCATATGAATGCATGTATGAATAGCTGGTCAGTAAGAAAGTAAAGCGTGGTCTCGTACTTTACCTTTACATCAATGTGTGCGTCACCACTTTTTTGCCGCCTCTTGCTCTTTTGTTGTCCGTGGCACCCCCCACACAGCCAGAGATATTAATGAGCACGTCAGGGCCTTCGAGGACCCCCGGGGCAACACCCCTCTCTCCTCCTCCCCAACACGCTCCAACTGCTACCAGCTTGAGGTGGCATCCTCGGTGTCCGTCTGAAAATCAACTGAAGCTTTTAGAGGAGAACGGAGTCGTGCCGGGGGGTCCTGAAGGGAGAGATGAATGGTTTTATGGATATGGATGAAAGTAGTGAAACCCTGCCTGTCATCTCTTCTCTCTGTATCTTCCAAGTTCACTAAAAAGGTGTGCACCGCGGCCACGTTATTAACCGGATTGCACCGTTACCTCTCCGCCCGTTGACCTTTCTCTGAGTCTGTGGTGGTGGGGTGTTAAACTGTGGACTTCATTGTGGGTGGCCCTCATTGAAGCGGGTGATTGATTACATTTTTACAAGAGCAATGTAGAACCCGAGCCAGTAATTGGCACCGTGCTTTGTGTTTTTTTTCTGTATTATTTCTACCCCTCAGCGTGGTTGATCTATGTTCCCTCTCACTCACATGGCTGGATGATTTAAGAAAGCAATTTTAAAGCCACTGGTTGGGAGTTAAAGCGAGTAACAAACGCTGACAAGACAGGTGTGTTTGCCAGCAGAGGTCAGTGTTGCTCCATTGATGAAGTTAAAGGCCAAGTTACCTCTCTCTATCTGTCATCCCTCCTTCATTCTCTTTCTTTACTGTCTCATTCTGCTTTCTTTCCATTCATCCTACTCTCTGGATCATGCTTTGGGAGTACTGGGAACAATATGTGATAATCCCAGTATAGTATACATATCTTCTCTCCCTAAGTCCTCCCTAAAATACAGCTTCTCACTGAACAACCGTGAGCTGTAATTGCATTTGACTCCACTTAATCTAACGGCTTTACGAACAATGGGACATAAAAGACGCGCTTTAAATGAGGAAATCCAATGAGCAATGTTGGAGAGAAATTGAGATACATAAGGTTGTGTGTGTGTGTGAGTTGCTAACAGGATATTGACACACACATTAAGACACACACATGAGAGAAAAGAGATTAAAATTCCACCATCAAAGGATCCCTCCCATCCCATATTGATTGGCGAATGTGTTGTCAACGTTTAGATTTGATTACCGCTGACACGCAGGGCTGATGCTGAAACACAAGGCTGGTAATGGCCGCGATGCCTCGTGCATATCAAATATAGCACGAGTCCTACTGGAGTAATTAATATCGCACTGTGGTTATGAATTTCCTGGCATAAACGGCCAATCGGATTTGCATGGCTTGCACGGTGGTAATTAAGATGAAGCATCAGGGAAAATGCTACATGAATGTTTCGGCTAATTCCCCCTCTCTGTGTTTCTTTCTCTCTCTGAGGACTTTCTCCTTTAGTCACAGTTTTCTTAAATATTTGCAGGGAAAAGTAGGTGTTGACATTTCGCCTTTTCATCGTCATGCAGCTTGAAGGAGACACATCGGGGTAATTTCACAGCTGTGCCGGGTAATGGCGAGGACTAACACAGGCCACGGCGAGTTATTTCTAGCATTACTTACTCTTCCTCAGAAAAAAAAGGGGCCTTATAGGTTGTCACAAAATGCTTTCCACAGCTCTTGATTTTCACATGTTTCAGCTCCCTTTAGACGGCTCGGAGTGCTGTGTGTCCCTCTTGGGGGATTTGGGTCTTTTTTTATATATTTTTTTTTTAAACCTCCCATGTCCCATTTTACACTGGATTGTATTTCCCGTGTGCTATTGGCTCAAACCTCCAGGGCTTTGATGGCGGTTTCTCAAAAATCATCCCATCAAAAAGCTGTCAGTGTAGTTTGAGATCAGTCGGCTACCATCAGGTGGGGGCAGATATTGACCTTGTGGTAGGTAAGCTACACCGCACACTACTATTTTCAGCCCATCACGAGCAGATGTGGTGGTTATTGGGTCATGTTAACGATTGATTTTGTCGCTATCTTCCTGTCAGAAGGCAGAGCGTGGCGGTGACTTAAACATGACTATCGGCCCCTTTAACTCAAACATATTAAAGTCAGATCTTAACAAGCATTATATTTTTAAACATAATTTTTCAAATTCTTTGAGGACCAAAAAAGTAATTCCATTTTTTAAAAAAATATTTTATTATTATTTTATTTTATTTTAATATAATTTATACAGTTATAGAGCAAAGCACAAAATAGAATAAAATAAAAATAATAATCAACAAAACAGAAGAAGAAAATTATAATAAAAATAAAAGAATAATTAAATTAAAATAACTGACTACATTAATATCAATTTATAGGATACACAGTTGTGTTTAGAAGGTAACCCGCAAATTGCAAAATCTGATCTGAGGTTTGCAAAAAACTTGGAAAAATCTCTTGCGAGGCTTCGCTGCCTGACGACCTATCCTAACCTTAACTATTCAAGGTCAAAGCCTGACCTTAACCATCTCACGGCAGTTTCCTGAATTCCCTTCTAGACACTACCAGGATACGGTGACAGATAGCTGATAAAGTTCATGTCAGACGATACATTATACCAGGGGTCTCCAACAAGTAGCCTGCTCGCTACCCGCAGCTTGTTAGCAACCTGTAGCTCATTAGCAACCCGTAGCGCGTTAGCAACCCGTAGCTTATTAGCAACCCGTAGCTCGTTAGCTATCGTAGCTTGCTCGCTACCCGAGTGGCTCGCTAAAGGTTCAAAGAATACGTACATAAATTTGATAACACAATGTCATTTTGTAAATCTGTTTACATTTTTATTCAATACAAAAAAAGTAATTTCACCTCAACAATATTGTGATGGAGGCAGAAATCCATCCTGAAATCTCAAACCTGGACACATAATGAACACACACAGTGGCGTGTCTTTTCTGAGCGGGGTCAGGGACTATGTTTTTGTATTTTTAACTGCGTCTGCTACATATTTTTTGTGAGTAGAGTGTTTGCACGGTATTAAGTGTGACATTTTCAATTTCATCAAAGAAAATTTTCTTATTCGGGAGACAGTAAAAAAGCAAATTTGACCTTTAAACGCCAAACTATCTGCATGGCTAGATACGCACATGGGAGACACGTTTGCCTTCAGGGCTTTCTGCCAGAAAGGGTTTATTTTAACCCAAAACATGATCTTTTTCTAAACCTAACCAAGTATGTTTGTGGCCTAAACCTGAGGAGGTTTCTGGCAGAAAGCTCCGAAAGCAAACTTCTCCCAAGTGCGTGAGATGACACCAGACATAACTGAAAAAGACAGGTTTGTATAGGCTATGTTTTTTGTAATTTGGGTGACCCTTTAAAAGCTGAAAATGTGTCTTTTTTTGCAAACCCGTGTTGCTGTATGAATACAAACACTGATGTGTTTGGCACCTCTGAAGAGATCAAGTGCCCCTAATGTCCTGAATCCATAACCGGGCCGTATCATCACCAGCATCCTCCTTTTTTAAAGCCATATTTAAAACTCACGAATAAAATATTATATTCTGGTGTGAGCATGTGAGAAAGGGCATACATGCATTTCCCATGGTGAGAGTGTGTGTGTGTGTGTGTGTGTGTGTACCCGGCGGTGAGGCGATGCGTCTTTGTCCTTCCTCCTCTCCCCCTGCAGATGAGATGACTGATTCTGGTGAACGGGGGCTCTTCCCTCACTCTGTGTCATTTCCAGGCCAGCGCCCCCCAGGGACCCTCCACGACGCTCCCTACCCAGCAGCCCCTGCAGCCCCCCGGGCCTAGGACACACATAACACATTGGCTCTGTCACCACCACAGCTTATTTTAGAGCGGCCTTCTTGGCTGCCGGGAGAAACTTTAACTTTATGTAAATCATATTAATAAATTTGCGGGAGTTAAGGGAGGGGTGAAGTTGCTCTGAGGATTTCAGCACACATGCCAGCGCCAGAAGGTGAGCGGGCCGGTGACAGTAAGTCGACAGATGAAAGAGAAAGAGGAGGAGGAGGAGGAGGAGGGATGCCATACAGTACGGTCCAGTAAGTACTGTGTTGGTGAGAGATGCAGAGCAAAAGGAGGTCAGGATAAAAATGATTTACAGTAACCTGCAGGTGGGGATTGTTACGGCCGGTGATTTTACAAGTAAAAAATGAAATTGAAGCCAAGTGATGGATAACAGGACACATACAATACATTCAGTGGTGGAATGTAACTAAGTACATTTACTCAAGTACTGTACTTAAGTACAATATTGACATACTTTATTTGAGTATTTCCATTTTCTGCGACTTTATACTTCTGCTCAACTACAGCTCAGAGGGAAATATTGTACTTTTTATTCCACTACATTTATTTGACACTTTTTTTTACAGAAAAAAACACATTATATTCTGATATGATGTTTTTTTTCAAATGTGTTTTTGTTCACTGTGAAAAGAGCCATTCTGCATGATGAGTACTTTTACTTTTGATACTTTTACTTTTGACTGATGATACTTCAGTACTTTTGCTTAAAGCAGCAGTGGGTAGAATTGGAGCAAATATGATTAAAAAAAGTTATTTTTATAAAACGGTCACTATATCCTGACAGTAGTGAAAAAAAAATCATGTGCCTCTGTGTCCTCCGGTGCTCCTAACGGCATCAGCAAGATTTCACAGACCGGAGGAAAACAACCAATCAGAGCCAGGCTGAGGCCTGCCGTCTCTGAGCAGCTGTCAATCACTCGCAAACTCCGATCAAACTCCGATCAAACTAGGCAGCGCTGATCAAATATTAATCAGTATTCTGTTACTGTAATGCCTATTTCTCGCCTCAAATGTTTTCAGAAACATCTTGTAGTGTACTGTTTAGCTGTAAAATTAGAAAGTTTTGTGACCCGGCAGCCATGTTGAGATAAGTTGAGGAAATACCGAGCACCGCCCACCAGCCGGAGCACAGCCAATAGGAACGCTCTCCCTCTGAAATGACCTGTGATTGGCCAAAGTCCCCCGTCACAGGATTGATTTTTTAAAGCCTGAGTACAATCTGTAAAAGTAATTATGGTGGAAAACCCTTTCACTTTGTGGAAAAAGAAAAAAAATCAGTAATTTAAAATCAAAATAAAAGCTCACATACAATGAAAACGCTGCGTTCAAACACACAACTCTGATTCTGTGATTCTTGCAACTGAGCCAGACTAATTTACAGATCATATCCCCTCGTACCTGTTATGTGTGTTTGCATGTTCCTGTTTATCCTTTGATAGGATTGTGTTCAGTCGGCTATGGGAAACCAAGACAACACAGTGTTTCTATTTGTTCAATTGAGCCCCTGCTGCTGGCTTCTAATGGGTCTTTCCACTGAGTTCATCTTCTCTATTTCATCTAACACCTGCCTCCCTGTCACAGACGTGGAGAGGACATGAGAGACAGAGAAATCAACTCTCAGCTGAGGGTTCAAATTATTGCAGTAATTCCTGATCTTCCTGTTGTTTTTCTCTCCCTAATGAGGATATGTAAAGAAAAATAAAAGAATGCCAAAAAAAAAAAAATACATGTAAATATGAGACTTATTTATCACGAAAATGATTACAGGTTATTTATCAGTGTGAGATGTCACACATAATGGAGATAAAACGGCAGTTAAACAGATAAAAAGCCGGAGAGATGTGATGATGTAAGGTGGAATCCTGCATATTGAGCACAGCTCAGGACGGCACAGAGAGTCATTGATCGCTGAGGAGGAGATACTAATGCAATCGATGCAACACACTGATGAGGGTGTTTGCAGGAAGTGAAGCCCATCATCTTCCTCGCTCACCTCGTCTGACACCCGCATCAGGGAAGCAGAGTTAAGAGACAGGGGAGGAAAATGTGAATGAAAGATTGCTGGATGAGTTGCTCACCTCTGACAGACGGTTAACCTTTATGTACTCTGGCTTGATATATGATGAACATGCACTTACTCTGACGGTGTGTTTAGGGAACCATTACGCATTGTAGGTGAGCTTCTCTGTCACTTCTCTGTATGTGATACACAGATTGCATCCTGTGAGAGTTACAATTATTAATGGTTAACTGTATTGGCCTTTATCTAAAGGATAAGGTTTGCATATTTTTCTTCTTGCCAACAAATCCAAGAAAAAATTAAAGTCAGCAATGCGTCTGTCTCTCAATACACACAAGACACAAGACCGCTGTTTGTGTCCCGAGCGTTACGTTTCACGTTTACTTTACGAGCAGCTGTTCATTTGTGTCTCGTGTTCACAACGTTAAGTCACATTTTCAATGTACAAACGTACTAATTTTAAGCCCAACCATGTTGTTTTTTCCTAAATGTAAGTGTTTTTTTTTGCCTAATCCTAAGCAAGTGTTTTCGTTTAATCCTCAACATTAAGCATGTGTTTACTGCGATCACAGGTCAGTTCAGAGTGAGAGCGTTCCTGTTGAGCGTTCCTATTGGCTGTGCTCCGACTGGTGGGCGGTGCATGGTATTTCCTCAACTGGTCTCAACATGGCTGCCGGGTCACAAACTTTCTAATTTTACAGTTAAACAGTACACTACACGATGTTTCTGAAAACATTTGAGGCGAGAAATAGTCATTACAGTAACAGAATATTGATTAATATTTGATCAGCGCTGCCTAGTTTGACCGTTTAATCGGAGTTTGCGAGTGATTGACAGCTGCTCTGAGAGGGCAGCTCGGCTCTGATTGGTTGTTTTCCTCCGGTCTGTGAAATCTTGCAGATACCATTAGGAGCACCGGAGGACACATGATTTTTTCTCAGATTACCTGTCTCATGCACTACTGTCAGGATATAGTGACCGTTTTATAAAAATAACTTTTTTTAATCGTATTTGCTCCATTTCTACCGACTGCTGCTATAATGGAACTGAGCCATCGTTGATGTTATCAATTTCCCCTGTGCTTTTCCTACTATGACGGGTCAAACAAACACAGGACTTTCACCCAGGAGAGCGCTGTTCATGTCCCGCGTGAAACTAAAAGTAAAGGTTGAGTCTTGTTACGTAATGTTTGGTAAGAAAGTCCGCTAAGGGTGGTCGTTATTTATTGAGCTAGTGATGTTGTTGTAATTGTTACTGTGGTTACGTTATTATTTTAACACAAACCAGCATCTTTTTTCTAACTTTAATAAAGTAGTTTTGTTGCCTAAACCTAACCAATCGTTTCACAACTTTAACCATATGGCTTTGTGGGTTTCTGCAAGTGTGATACGAGGCTGATATGAAACGTATTTTTGGTTCAACAGCATTCAACGTATCCTGAGTTTGGCAGAAACATACAATGCCACACTTTTTTCTGCAGATGGTGTTGGGTTTTGGATAACAGAGGGATAATCTATATCAGCCTTTAGCCTTACAGACACAATTGGTTTTAGTCTTATCATAATATTTGTCGACAAATAAGAAAAATATAAAATATTACAGCTTCAAACTTTTAAGATTTCCAAAAAAAGAAAATGGATTTTCTATTTTATTTTCAGGCTTAATCTGTCCGTGTCTCGCTTTATTACCTCCATGGATAATACTCATTCCTTGTATCGCTCCATTCATAGATGCACACACACACACACACACACACACACACACACACACACATACCCTCCTCCAGTGTGTGGCTCTTAATTACCGGCAGCCTTTGGCGTGATGGGAGTGACGGCAGGCAGAGTGAGGAGGCGGCGGGGTCCGTGTGCACCCAGAGGGTCACTGTCACAGCGCTCTCTCAGTTTACAGACGACCACAGACGAATACTGATCACGTCTCACACACTGGAGGCTGAACACAAGGAGAGGGAGAGAGCCAATGAAATTAATTAGCCTCTGTCAGCTTCATAATGCTGTTTAGGGGTCAGTTGTAGTCAAATGACAACTGTTTGGATTTGTTTTTAAGTGACTGTCTCTGTGTATTTGTGCGTGTGTGGAGTAGTTTACCTAATTCAATGGAGAAGGAGCCTCTTGTTTATTGCTTCTTGGCTGCTGTTGCTGAGCATGTTTGCGCATGTGTGTGTGTGTGTGTGTGTAATTTGGATGGTTTACCTTATTTCCCTCGAACCACAGAGAGAGGAAGTGCCTTCATTCGCTGGCAGTAGCCGGAGCCTCAGCAGCCCATGTGTTGATTACAAGGCCCAGCACACATACATATGTTCGCTGTCTGTCTGGCTCAACAAGACACAGGCTGGTTACATCCCTTACTAATCACTCCAACAGCTCCGGCTCTCCAGGGACACGAGCCAAACTCCATATTTCAACACACACTTGTCAACATACAGTAATGGTATCAGCAGCCTTAGAGATGTGATATAATGGGAGAGGAGGACAAACAGCTCAGTCTGCTGCCCGCCACCAGCTCCTGCTTCTGCAATAAATGAGGGAAGTGTAGTATTTTAGTCAGTCTTTGTACAGATTTAAGGCTGCAACGACTATTTTCATCACTGATTGATTTGCTGATTGTTTTCTAAACTAACTGATTAGTATATAGCATATATAAAATAGATATATATGCCCTTTAAAGTTTCTTGCAACCAAAGGTTATGTCTTTATATCGCTTGTTTTTCAAAGATATTCAGTTTACTGTCACATAAAGACAAAGAAAAGCAGCTAATACTCACAAATGGGGAGCTTGAATCAAGGCACGTTTGACATTTTTGGTGGGAAAAAAATGACTGAATTGATTATCAAAATAGTTGTAGATTAATTTTCCTGCCTGGCGATTAATCTGTAGATTATTTTCTCGATTAATCGATTAGTTGTTTGGTCTATAAAATGTCAGAAAATGGTGAAAAATGTCGATCAGTGTTTCCCAAAGCCCCAAGATGACGTCCTCAAATGTCTTGTTTTGTCCACAACTCAAAGATATTCAGTTTACTGTCATAGAGGAGTAAAGAAACCAGAAAATATTCACATTTAAGAAGCTGGAATCAGAGAATTTTGACTTTTTTTTCCTATAAAAATGACTCAAACTGATTAATTGATTATCAAAATATTTGGCGATTGATCTAATAGTTGACGACTAATCGATTAACTGTTGCGGCTCTATAAAAATGTTAAAAGATCAATTCAAAAAGGACCATACCAGCTCTGAATTTCACATTTAAATTCAGTTGTATTTAATTTTGTTAAGCTCGTTGAATTTTTGTTATGTTTCTCTATTGCCTGATGTCTTTTTATAGGATATCATTAAAACCTGTGGGTTTCTTTTAAACTTTTTTTTATTTCTATTATTTAATTTTTAAAAATGTGTTGTATTCAATCAAATATAATTACATTTCATTTTGTTCTTTTCTTTTGTGCGGCAGGGAGTGGAAGATGTTCCTGCAGGAGTGCAGCTATAATTGTTTCCTGTTGATTGGTGATCATATAAACGCGTCAACAGATTTTTCAGCCTATTGATTTCAGACAAGTTTACCCAAAAGATCAACACACAAGCTGATTATTTTGCTGTTTTTGTCCCCTGGAGTGCCGAATTATTTCCTGCCTTTGTTTTTTCCTCTTTCTCCTCTTATTCACTAGAGTTTCTTTGTGCCTCATTACTGTTTTATCCCTTTGTTTCTGTGTGTAATCACGACGCAAATACACCACCGTGAACATAGAACAGTAATTTACTTCATTTAGACAAATTACACTGTGAACAGAAGATCTGCTCGGACACAGAGGAGCATACGAAAACAATTATTCCCTGATTTTAAATCAAATATATTTGAAAGCTTTCCAAATAAAATCAGTTATGTCCAACAATCGCACTCTCATTGCACGCTTCTTTCATTCCTGCTCACACATCCCCTAGGGAGTTTTTTTCATTTATAAAGCTCAAACCATTTAGGCTTATCTCAGCTAAAGGACGGGGTGATATGGTGTTAGAGCAGACGTAGATATCGTTTAAATTTCTGAGAGTTTTAGTCGCTGAATAAAACTAATAATAGTCTAATATACTGTAATCCCTCTGGGCTGAGCGTATCACTCTCCCAGATAGGAGCCATAGCCACATTTATATCGCTGGATAGCAGGATTTTGGAACTATAGGCCAAATTATTTAATATTTTGCTACTGAAATGAATATGTTGATAGTATTTTTAGTTAAGAAAAAGAAGATTTTCACAGATATTTAACATAGAGCATTTTCACTTTCTACCCCCCCAGTGCCTAGACAAAATAATGTATAATAACATATCTACACAGGGAATAATGGTTCAAAATTGAGGAGTAAGATAAAAGAAAAAAAAGTAAATAAAATAAATAAAGAAATAAATAAAAAATAAATAAATGCATGAATAAATAAATAAAAAGATAAATAAAAAAATAAATAAAAAATAAATAAATGCATGAATAAATAAATAAATAGATAAATAAAAAATAAAAAATAAATAAATGAATGCATGAATAAATAAATAAATAAATAAATAGATAAATAAATAAATAAATAAATAAAAAAAAGCCAGCAAACACAAAATGAATGAAATAAAACATATGTACAGATTAATTACTTTAACATTTCACATAGGGAAAGATGCATATACATGCTTTGAAATATAAACAAATATGTGGATGTTCAAGTATCTTATGTACCACCAGTTATTAACACTACATTCTAGTGTGCAGAGCGCTCAACGAGCGGTTCCTGGGGTGGGCTAATTATGAAGAATAAAATGAACCTGCCTGCATAGTTTTATGGAATTTTGTGTCTTAAGCCTTTGGAAATAAGACAGTAATGGAAATGAATATGTTACAGGTGCTGATGTGCGGACACAGAGCGAGGCTCCGGTACGTACAGTGGTGTAAAACGTGAGTATAAACTGTGTGTAAAGCTCTTGGTCTCTGTGGCGTAAAACTGGAGGAGCAGAGCGTTCAATCATCTTCACCCTGTCAGCACAAAGACAAAGAGCTGCCTCCGAGCAAGCAGAGCTGGTCATAGGTGAGTCACACACACACACACACTCACACACACAGATACAGACAGAGCCACTAGAGACGAGGTTGGCGAGAGGAGTGGCTGGCTGGAGTGCCCTTGGCGTGATCTTCAGGCCTGGCCACTGTTAATGGAGACAGTGAATCCACACCTCCCCTTCTTCCACACACACACACACACTTTCATCACGGCCCCACTATCCACTAACCTTTGTCGTCCCCCTGACCCCCCACCTCGGGGCCTCTGCTGTCCTGTCACACTGCTGTGAGATCACCACCGGTCGCCTGCTGGGCACCCAGGAGGTGGTGATCAGAGTCGGGGGCACAGGAGAGGTGTGTGTGTGTGTGTGTGTGTGTGTGTGTGTGTTGAGGTGGAGGACTGGGAGTGTGTCACGTCTCTGTGGACCTCAATGGTGGAAAACCAGCTGATGTCTTGTCCACTATCTGTCTATTATTCTCCTTCTACTTTCATTTCCTCATCCGTTCCGGTCTCTTTCTCCAAAGGTAGGTTGGATCCCTGCAGGTCTTCTCCTCCAGTGACCCGGTGGCTTGTATGTTTGTTCAGGCTGCATAATTCATAAAGCTGCTGGGCGGGTCATGTGATCACCTGCTACCCACAGCGGCAGCCGCTACAGTAAAGCGACCAACACAGTGAAGTGAAGGGGAAGAGAGGGAGAGCTGCGTTGGTGCTGTTTGTGGTCCAGAGGTGAGAAAGGCTGCTGCAACCCCTCGCTCCCTGACATGTTTTCTTCATTCTTATCCAATCGCAAACTGCCGATCTGATTCTCGCCGTCTCGTCCTTCCTGTCTTCAGGGACCATTTGCAACAGTTGCAAATGGTCACACGTAGACGTTTCCCTGAAGACAGGAAGGACGAGACAGTGAGAATGGTCAAGTGTTTTTTTCTCTTTGAGTGTTACAACCGAATACACTCTCACTTCAACCCTAGACCCCTAAACACCCCCCCTGAGATAAACAGTATTATAACACGGCTTTGTTGAATACTCAATTTTGATCTGTCAATCACGCCGTTCTACGGTCTGTTATTCCTTTATAGCAGACCGTTGCTATGCGTAACAGACCGTTGCTATGGGCGCAGTTCTGATGTCGGACTCTGGCGGACAGTTTTTGTGTCAAAATATTGATTTCATCCATAAGTAGCTGTGTAATAAGCGGGATAATGTACAGCTAGCGGGTCATTGTTGTGAAAGAATCCTCTTCAGGGCGATGAAAGACGATGAGTTGGGGTTTCTTTCACAACAATTATCCCTTACTTATTATTTGGGGCTTCTACACACTTTACTGCCAACGCAATCTCATGGGAAGGCGTATAAATAAACACCCGAACTATCCCTTTAAAGCCCTGATTCTAGATAATAATACAATATTAATAGTAATTAATATACTATGTAAGAAATGAATGCCAAATATCGATAAATGATACGTTGCTTTGCACGGTGGACAGCAGATAATTGATAAAAACACGGCATATCTTTTACAAGTGCTTCTTGAGCAAGTCTGCAGTACAATATCTAAAAATACATTTTAAGTACTTCGCCTGTTAATGCCAGATTTCCAAATTTTCTTCCCTTCTGCAGCGAAAGACACCACTGATTTTATTCAATGTGCAGCCAAAATCTGGGCAGCTGTGTGCTTCTAAGCCGGGACCACGACGCCGACCAACTGTACTGCAGAGATACGAGGCGAGGCCTTAGGAAGTGTCTCCTGAAGGGGTGTTTTTTGGGGGAGAAGATTACAGAGTGCTCAGTAAACCCCGCTCAGAGGGAGGCAGCGGGCAGCCCGAGCAGAGGACGGATTAATTGGCGAGAGTCCTCACTGGGTGTCCTCGCCAGTCTTTCCGGCTTTTTAAAGAGTGTTTTTTTTCTCACGTCTTGGCATCAGTAGTTTCTTACTTTCCAGTTTTGCAGTGTTTATTTTCCTGACCTCGACTTTTGCTCACAGTTTTGTTTCTCTTGTTATTTTTCTGTTTCTTCACCGCTGTTTGATTCCTCAGCTTGAAGACGAACCGACTCTGCTGATCCCGGCCTGTTTCTGACAGTTCACCGTGCCCGCTGCGAACGTGCGGGAAGTCCCATGTGACCGGCTTGTATTTGAAAAATGTGCTGGCTTGAATTTCTATTCCTGTATGCATAAGGTTCCCCCAATATGCATCGACACATGTATGTACAGTAAGCCATGTGTGTGTATGCAGCGTACGAGTTCACCTCTCTCCACTCCTTCCTTCCATGGAGCGGTAATTCCTGGCCGAAGAGGAGCCCGTCCAGAGCCGAGGGACCTGCCCTCTGCACCCTCCTCCTGTTCCTGCTTTGATTTCCAATATGTCCTCCCATCACCACAGATGGCTGCAGAGGAAACATTTCCTCGGCCGACGGTTCTAGCGAGGCCCTCGGGCCCCCGAGGCTGATAGGGGGCAGAAATTGGAGAATAATGTAATAGAATATTTGATTGGGCTCTGATGGGCAGGACACTGGGAAGACTGCCATGGTAATGTGCCTGGGCTTGGCTGGGAGGGTGCATTTCTTCCCCCCACCACCCCTCCTCCTGTTTCTCATCTTCGTCTAGCTGCAGGTTGTGATTTAATAATATTTGCTACTTGGCACTGCAGCCCTGAGGGTCCGGGGGCCCGGAAACAGGAGCCCCCGGTGCTTCCTGTTGGCTGTCAGAAAGATGCTAACAACGTGACAAATGTTTGGCCAGGCTGTAAGAATCTGAAGGTGAATAAGTGGAGGTGTCAGCGGAGGAATTAATGGCTTCACCTGGGCTGGGGAGGGGATTCATAGAAGAGATGAGATAATCCGAATGGTTAGGGGCACATTCACTGACCTGTTTTGTTGTTATGTCATGTTTGTCGGTGTTGAAACAGATTCACCCGCTTTATTTCCCCTTTAAAGTTGTACGGAAGCCGGTCCTGGACGCTATCAGAGGATAATGTTAGCAGCTGTCTTGCTCTTTAATGGATTTGAAAAAGTTAGTTAACGCTCCAGCAACCATAGCCAACGTTACATTCGCCAAATACATCATCAACTGGTGAGGATGAACTTTTGGATATGATCTAAGACCCAGAGAGATATGTGTATACGTAGATGTCGCATTGGCCTTTGGTTCGTACGTCAATGTAGAGATTTTAACTGGAGACGAAACTTTCTACTCCTAGTAGATCATAAATCCTTGAATATAAAAATGACTGTAATTGGTTGAGAAATGTCGACGTTATAGTGCTTTTTATCCAGAAAAACGGCAGCTCCGTCGTTATGGCGGTGACGCTGACGTATCGCAGCAACGGGCGGTATACACATCTTTGATCTAAGACCATTTAAAGAGCTAAATGCCAGATTGGGAGCACGGCTCTCAACACGATGACGGCTGAGCGGGCGGCTCGTAGCTAATGGTGCTAATAGCACTAACAGCAAAAAGTGGGAGAACCGGAGGGTGGGTGTCCCGTCAGTCGGTTCAGCGTTATCAGCTGTAACCGCCGTATGGGAGAGGTGCAGAGTGGCGGCTGTGAGCCAGTGGGGCACGCTCACATGCATGAACATGCAAGTACGTGCAGCCAGCCTGGCTACGTCAACAAAGCACAGAGAAGCTCAGATTACAACACACACAGAGGGAGAGTGATTTCATCTTTAGCAAATGGAAAATTGCTTAATTTTTGTTATGTTAATTGAGATCTAAACCGTGATGGGTCTTTTCTCTGCTGTGTTCATCCTCATGAGTCAAAGCCAAGCAGATCTGAAGGCTGAAAGAAAGAAAAACAAATTGGTAATAGCAGCTCCAGTTTTGAATAAAAGACAAAAAATGTATAAAAAAACAGCCAAAAAGAAATCCCACCCCCTCCCGCCATCATCTGCTGCCTCTTCCACTGAGACAGGTGCCCAAAAAGCCATCCATCAGCAGGGACGGGCGCAGCCAATCACGCCTTCTCACACCAGCCAGACGTTTACCCTCGCTCCCAGGTGGGTGGGCGGTAATTGTCAGGCACAACTTTGCCCACCTGGCAAGCTGCCATGGGACGCAAAGAGGCAGGGAGAAGTCTGACAGGAGGGACGGGTGGAAGTGAATGAGGGATATTTTGGTGGAACAAACAGACGGTCAGGACTGGCACGGAGTAGTGTGTTAGAGCAAACCTGATGACTCATCTGAGATACGCAGTACGACACTCCTAATTCCATTGTTAAGTCACCGTCTTGTCTTCGCTCCTCGCTGAGTTTGGCTCGCGGTGCTTCCCCCCCTTTGCTTTGTAGCTCTGCCATCTTGGGCCACGCCGGTGATTGTCATTATGCTGCCTCAGCAGCCCGGTGCCCCGAAGAGAAGAGCAATCACGCTGGTGGAGGATTTTAAATTTCACACCCATGCTGTGGGAGGGAATGGGACATGGGGGGCTATGGACGAGGTGCTAATTGAGGAGGCGATGCACCACCTGTGCGTGTTCCAAGGCGAGCATTCATCCAAATAGCTGAGGCAGGGGCTTGTGGAGTGAGGCGTTGGCTCGCTTGCTTTCCTCGCCAGTAAGGATGCTGAGAGAAGCGATTCTGAATGGGACCCCAGATATACTACAAAATCATAATTGCTCTTGAATGTGGAAAACAGCCAGCTTATTGTTATTTCATGTCTGCGTGGGTGTAATACACCACAGCCTTCTAAAGGTGAAATTGCTTTTCATTTCACAGTTATATTTTTCCACTGTCTCACTGTAGAGGAGGCGCTGTAAGATGTGCCAGTGGTTGTGGTGTCGGATGGCGGAAAGGCCCGATTCAGATGTCCACCTGGCGATAGGGGCTGTCAGATCGGCCGGTCGGGGGAAATCAGAGCAGAGCTGAAGACGACTCCTCCAGTCATCAATCACCTGCCTTGCAGCCGGCGTGCGAGCCAATGCGCCCAGGCCTCGGGCCCCGGGATTCATCAGAGGGGACAGGGCCTGACATCCAGAAAAATGAGCTCAACCCTCCACACGTCAGGACGCATCGGAGCCCAATGTCACCGACTCGCTAAGCACGAGAGGCCTCCGTTCAAAAGGGGATAAAAGAGATAGAAAATGTGCGTCCGTACAACATCTTCCTCTAGTTTCGTTCAAATTCTGACAGTTTGTCCCACGTGATCGGCCATCTCGGCATTGTAGTAGTACTGCACGTCTCTCACTCTCCCTCACGCACACACTCGTCCAGGTTGAGGAGATGAAGGGGAGAGTCATCAGGCTGAAAATGATTAATGCCCCTTTTTGTCCATCCTAGCATCTGGAGCACATCTGCCCCGCTGGGACCAGGACAGATATGGTACACGCTTCAGGGATTAAGCCGCCCCTCGCCCTCTCTCCTGAGGCTGCAGGTAAGGGATCCTTCCCTTCCAGCAAGCAGCAACCCCCCCTCCGTCTCAAACACCCCCAAGGGTAGCGCAGTCTGGGCCCACCTCGGAGCTCAGCACATTAGGCGGGGATGATATTTATGATGTGGAAATGGCCTGCTATTTATTCAGCGTACAGAGGGATCGTGGTCCCTCGGACTCCTCTTTCTCTCTCTCTCTCTCTCTCCATCTTTTATTTCCCTTCACAAATCTGTCTCGACTCAACTCTTCTCTCCTCCTCTGCATTTAATTATCCTGTATTTCTTTTTTCCTTCTCTGTCTGTCAGGATTTCCCTTTTCCATATTTTGAAATATCCTCTGTGCCCTTAAAATTTTCAGATTAATTTTATTGTTGCCCGGGCCCTGAAGTGTGCCTGTGGGTCAGGTGAGGAAAACTTGCGCCAGCTGTCTGGTCAGACAGAAGTGGAATTATTATGACCGGTGATGAAACATCATAGGAAATGATCATTCACGGACTCGACCCAATATGCTCTGGGCAAAGGCATCACGTAATTCTGGATTGATGTGGTGTATTTTACATGAACTGTATCATGACATGTCTAGAATAAATGTTCAATTCTCCACTTTGATTATAAGAAACAAAGTTTTGAAAATAAAAATGGGATGTTACATTTGTTAGTGTGTGTGTCAGAATTGTACCTTTACTTCTTCACTTAATGTGGTAAATTTAATATTGAAACAGGATGTTGAGGCATTATGTAACACAATTAGGGCTGTCAAAGCTAACGCGATAATAATGCGTTTAACACAAAGTCGTTTTAACGGCACTAATTTCTTTGACGCATTCTTGCGATCTTTACGTTGTAGCGGGCCCAGTTTTAAAGCTAGAGTGAAGATACTGGCACCATATGAAACTAAAAAACCTGAGAAATGCATTGGTACCAACCATGTCATACTAGCTTGTCGCAAAAGAGGCTAAATAACGCTCCAAACTTACACTAAATTTCGACGAGGAAAAACTAGCATTGCCATTTTCAAAGGGGTCCCTTGACCTCTGAACTCAAGATATGTGAATGAAAATGGGTTCTATGGGTACCCACGAGTCTCCCCTTTACAGACATGCCCACTTTATGATAATCACATGCAGTTTGGGGCAAGTTATAGACAGTTGTTGTTGCCTGTTGGGCTGCAGTTTGCCATGTTATGATTTAAGCATATTTTTTATGCTGAATGCAGTGCCTGTGAGGGTTTCTGGACAATATCTGTTATTGTTTTGTGTTGTTAATTGACCTCCAATAATAAATATATACATACATTTGCATAAAGCAGCATATTTGTCCACTCCCGTGTTGATAAGAGTATTAAATACTTGACAAATCTCCCTTTAAGGTACATTTTGAAAGGATAAAAAATGTGTGATTAATTTGCGATTAATCGCGATTAATATTTTATCAATTGACAGCCCTAAACACAACACAATAAAGGATCATTCTACATTGTAAATAAATGGGATGTCAGTCACGGAGAGAGAGGAAGTAATGCCTTGTCGTACAGCATGAGGTCACCATAAACGATTCACTTCTTTCCCATATAATGGAGTCTAAAGGATCATAGTTCACATTTTGAACATGTTCACTTCATGTTATGGACGACTATAAATAGATTAAAAAACAGATGAAAATAAATAGAAACATAAAGCCAAAACCCACAGGACGCCGATAACACATCAATACCCCCGGTACCACATCATGGGATCCGTGACCACTTTGGAGAGTATTTTTTAGCCTGCTGACACACACACATGCACACACACACACACACGCACACACACACACACACACACACACACACACACTACCCAGGCGACTAAGAGAAAAGAGAAAAGCGGAGGGGAGGAGTGTGTGAGAGTATGACAGTGGATCAATAGTTGTGTTTGTGGCGCTGCTCCCACAGGAGCGGAGCAGTATATGAAAAGCCGCTGCTGATGGCTGAAGGTCCTCTCAGAACATTCCCTGTGTGTTTAGCCCAGAGCCAAGGTTAAACCCAGCACAAAGACGCCACAAAACCTCAGCCTGCCTCCCCGGGGCTACATACACTCACACAAGCGAGGGCCCACAGGAGCCCTTTCTTCTTTCCCAGTGTGTGTGTGACACTGTGTGTGTGTGTGTGTGCCTTGTGGCAACAAAATGGTGAATCCTCAAATTTCGTGACACAGAAGCTACTGCCTAACTCTTTCATTTATTTTGAGTCTGTTTTATTACGATAACTAGATGTAATCACATTGTTTTTTATAAATTACATATTTATTGTATTTAATTGATATAATTTGATTATATTTTATTAATCACTTATTTCATTGTATTTAATTTGTATAATTGTCAAAGTTAGTGCAATAATGCCACTAATTTCTTTAACGCATTAACGCAACTTGCGGATTCTACGTTGTAGCCGGCTCAGTTTTAAGGCTAAAGTGAAGATACTAGTATCATATGAAACTATGAAACCTAAGGAATCCATTGGTACCAACCATATCATACTAGCTCGTTGCAAAGGAGGCTCAATAATGCTCCAAACTTAAGCTAAATTTCGGCGAGGAAAAACTGGCATGACCATTTTCAAAGGGGTCCCTTGACCTCTGACCTCCAGATATGTGAATGAAAATGGGTTCTATGGGTACCCACGAGTCTCCCCTTTACAGACATGCCCACTTTATGATAATCACATGCAGTTTGGGGCAAGTCATAGTCAAGTCAGCACACTGACACACTGACAGCTGTTGTTGCCTGTTGAGCTGCAGTTTGCC
>CAKAOH010021345.1:0-29539 GCA_916701665.1 Sebastiscus tertius | reverse complement strand
AAAACATTAGAAATGGTTGTTTTTGTCCTCCCTAATGTGTGAAACCGATACCGTGACCCAAAAACCGCAATACAAACCGAACCGTGGGCTTGTTGAACTGTCGCACCACCGTTAAATACAGGCCTGTTAACTATGTGATGGGGTGCCAGAGACATAGAAGAGGCAATTATCTGAACTTAGGTTTACTTGACCACTAAGTAGTGTTTTATTTCATGTATAAAATCAGTGTTATGGCTTCATATGATATAGAAATATCATTAATTACCATCCATCAATCTATTTGTATATTTTGGAGTTCAAAAACATCTGAAATGGTTGTTTTTTTTGTTGCGCTTCTTCTTAATGTGCAAAACAAACTAAACCGTGGGCTTGTTGAACCGTTGCACCACTAATCTAAATCCTTTAAATTAAAATATATCATATATTATGTTATAAAATGAACGGTGGTGTGACTGTACATTCCTGTAATTCCTTGTGCCTTTTTTTCCAGAAGGATTTGATGTCTCTGGTAACATCTGGCAGGCCTGTGCCTCTTTCTTTGCCCACACTCCTTATTGAATAGAGAAGCCCTGGTCACCATCTGCACACATACCTGAGGCTAAATACCTCACAATACACCTTGCAGACTAAATAAATAGATTTAAAAATGTGATAGGGTAGCACAAGCTTTGAAGGCTCCGTGCAGAAACGTGTAAGCGGACGCCTGTAGTGATGTGAGCCAATTAAACAGGTGAAATGCTGGTGTTTTGTCACCCTTGATTTTGAAATCTGAGATGTGCTACATTTTTATGCTTATTGGACTTTGGGTCTAGCGCTCTGTCGCTGTGAATCACATTATTGAAGTGCAACCTCCTTTAACCAAACACAAAATAAAAAGGTTATTCTATGGAAAACAGACTAAAATGTTTCAGCTCTCAGCACAAACTGCATTGTCCGCTGTCCACCAGCAGGTGAGGCTGTATGCATTCCTCCGATCTCGGCAGCATTGTATGTTACTTTCACATTCATCACACTGAATAATTTGACTGGCATCCATGGCTTAATTCATATTCTCTCCCAGTGCAAGGTGCTGAGCAAATAACGAGGCGTTGCTGCTTGGTGAGTATTCAGTTTATTCTGTAAAGATTCAGAAGTGTAGAAAGGATGATACAACAGTGCTTTATGATCAGACTATTTCATAAAAGTTTTTTTTTTTTTTTTTTTTTTTTTTTTAAGTGATCATTAACACCGTAAGTCCAGATTCCATTTATCTCAAACCAAAATAAATTTGTAACATTCGACACAAGTGCATACACTGCTGGTAGGAGATCAACCTCCAATTTCACTTTGGATGGTATAGCACCGTTCTTAGCTATTAGCAGCTTGACAAAGATGCAGCTTAATAGGATTCATGTAGTGACTGTATGTTTTATATAAACACAAGAAAATTCAGAGGAGAGCAAATATCTCCTCATTTGGCTCTCTAGCTAGCACAATATCTCACTCTGTCAGTGTCTAGGGATCAAATTGATAATTTTGCTTTAAACAACATTATGCCAGTAACAATATTTGATACAATTACAGCTTAAAGTTAAACATCTCCAAGTGTACAGAAAGCAGCACAAGATTTTTTTCACAGATATAGACGAACAGTGACCATTGATGCACTGGCTTGTTTTTTTTTTTTTTCTTACTTGTTTTTGTTTTTTTATTATTTCTCAGGACAGCACAGTAGCTGGAAAGCAAGGTGATGGACAGACAGGTCATATATAAACACATGGACAGAGCTGAGTAAGGCAACGTTAGCGTGGCAGGCTTCTCTCTGTTCAGTTTGCAGGGCAGTGTAGTGTATTGATCTCCACGGAGCTGTCAATACCTTTGCTGTGGGGCAGTGTGATTTTTTTTTAGCATTGCTGTCTTCATTAGTGCATTGTATATAGTCTCTTGCGTGTAGCTGAACTGCAAAGTGATCACCAACATTTATACAGATCTAAATAAACCATGTTTGATTGCATCTGGACTTACAGTGACTATAGAAGAGTAAATAGAATCGAAAAAACCAAATAACGGAAAAAGTAAAATTCAAGGCAGTGCTGAAGTACTGGTTGCTAAAAAAGTAAAAAATATCACAAAGCCAACAATAACATTTCCTTGACACGTCTTTTTGTTTGTCCAGTCAGTACAAACCATCTTTAGTGCAGTTTCAATCATATATATATATTTCTCCCTCTGACCCAAAAACAATATCTCTCGGCCCTATCCTATCTTCGCTCATTCAAGTCAGTTTTCCAGTCAGTGTGCGTCTTTTCTCTTTCTTTTCTTTGATCCCTCGTACTGACCTCATTGTGCACCCTCCCCACACAACCACAAAGAAGCATGAAAGGCTTAAACATCACAGGACTCAAAGGTGAGAAGTTCTTTCTTTTTGACGATGGCAGGAAGTGATGGCAGATGGAAGAGGAGGAGGCGGAGGAGGAGGGGTGGTGGGTATTCACAGTTACAGTCAGAGTCCAACGGTCCAGCTACAATCACATCTGCTGTCATTATGAACACTCTTTTTTTTTTCTTTTTTCTCTTTAGACCACGACCAGAGGAGCACGCCAGCCTTTAAACATCATGTTCCTCTGGCGAGACTGGGCCTGCTTCATCACACCTCCAGCAGCTCCATCCTCAGGCGATCCCTGTCGACACAAACAGGTAAAACACAAATCATGATTGGACAGTTCCTGTTGTCTTGTGTTGCTGTTGTACAAGTGAGGTACTTCTCAGGAGGGAGCGTTGTAAAAAGACGCCTGTGTACGGGGTTAACTTGCCTCTTGGAAATCCATCTCACCAAAGACAATTGTCATGATTTATTCACATATATTAGCATGCGCTCTCAATCTATAATTCAACGACCCAGACTCCTACTTATCTAAAAATAGCTTCTTAAACACAGACCTTTTGATTGCCTGAAAAAGCTACTCATCATGAGTACCTGTACACACTTCTCCTGCCTCCTTTTTACTGTACATCACGCAACCACGACTACAAACAACAAGCTGTCATGCTTTCATCCCTCCACCTGACTTTCGTTGTTTTTGTTTTCTTGATTGATAAATAGCACGAAGCTTGTAAATTATCACAAGAATTAGAAGTCTGTCTTACTTCAGGAGCTTTTATTACACGGCTTTGTTGAATACTCGATTCTGATTGTTGACGCAGTTCTGATCTCAGACTCTGGCGGACCGTTTTTTTGTGTCAAATTATTGATTTCTTAAGTAAGTAGCTGTGTAATAAGCGGGATAATATGCCGCTAGCGGGTCATTGTTGTGAAATAAAGCCCTTCAGGGCGAGGCAAGACCCCTCTGCCTCGCCCTGTTGGGGTTTATTTCACAACAATAACCGGCTCGCTGCAGATTATCGCTTACTTGTTATTCCAGCATTATGTCTGAAGTACCTGGCCTTATAGCAGACCGTTGCTATGGATGTAGTTCTGATGTCGGACTCTGGCGGACCGTTTTAGTGTCAACCTATTGAGTTCTTAAGTAAGTAGCCGTGTAATACGCGGGATAATGTACAGCTAGCGGGTCATTGTTGTGAAATAAACCCCGACAGGACGATGTGGATGGGTCTTAAATGCGAAGCGGAGGAGTCCTGCATGGCCCTGAAGGGGTTTATTTCACAACAATGACCGGCTCGCTGTACATTATCCCTTACTTGTAATTTGAGCATTATGTCTGAGGTACCTGGCCTGATTGGCATCAGTCTGTTGTTCGATGAGTGACTGACTGGCCACTGGCTGCTGGTGGTCCTCCGCTCTCTCTGACCAGGGATCCTGCAGGACTCCCGGCGGCGCCGACTCCTCGGCTCGGCCTCGCTCGATGCTCCCCTCGGACCCCATCAGACCCAGCAGCGGTGAGTATGAATCCTGCCACACGACCCGCTGCCCTGAGTTCAGTCCTGCTTCTCCTTCACGGTGCTTGTTCATGTCTTGCTCAACAAGTTTCTTTTTGGCCGGCGGAGAGTCCTTCGTTGATTCGGCTTCGGCGTCTCCGTGGCTCATCGCTTCCTCTGTTACCGTGGGCGGTCGCTGATAGGTCTCCAGCCACTTCAGCTGCCCGTTCTTGCAGCTGTACCGGCTGTCGCTGAACCAGCGCACCACCTCCGACTTGGGAAGGCCCGTCTGGACGCTCAAGTCCTCGTACTGCTGACTGCTGGGCCAGCGGGTGTTGGAGAAAATCTGTCGGAGGATGTGCAGCTGCTGGGGGGTCTTGTTGGCCCAGGGGGGTGAGAAAGACGGTTGAGAAGCCGACACCTCCGCCATCTCAGACCTATGATCTTGATGTACAAGCTCAGATGTAGTATCTGGTTCATTCATCTTCAGCCTCTTGAAGTTGATCTTAATGGGGTCAATTTTCAGCTCTGGGCAGCTTCTGTCCCCAGCGAACGGGTCCTCCTCCTTGATGAGTTGCTGTAAGATTGACATGCCTTTTATGGGAAAGTCCTTGTTGCATTTACCCTCATCTAAAATAGATGAGCTGCTTTTTGTAATGACAGTAGTGCTGGTGCTTTCAGTTGGGGATTTGCTGGCATGGTTCAGGTTGGGGAGACTGTCATTACAGGTAGTACTGGGGTATTCATTGCTAATACTGCTGTTGTTGGTCTTGTGGATGTAGTTGTTGCGTTCGTCGTCGGGCTTCGCGGCGTGGGCCTGCCCTTGTGGACTGATGGCGCCGCTGTTGTGATTGTTACAGGTGATGTTGGATTTGCTGGTGTTGTCGATGATCACTTGACTCTTGGTACTGTTTGAACCTTCCAATCCGATCGGTAAACTGTTGCTTTGGACATTTGATTTCCCGTTGGTGTCAGCAACACAGTGCTCATCATTATTGCTAATGTTGGCGATGCTGTTGATGCTGTTGGTTGGGCTGCTGTTATGCACCGTTTTCCGGGTGACAGTCTCACCGCCGTTACTACTGCTGGAATAGCTGCTGATGCTGCTGCTGCTACTGCAACTACTGCTGCTACTGCTGCTTCGACTGCTGCTGGTGCTACTGACACAACCGCTGCTTCCAGCCATGTCCAGGCCGAGGCCGTTGCTCTTGTCCGGCTCCACAGTGGGTTGAGTGTTCTTGGTCAGTACCTGTGTTGTTGTTCTGACTACGGGGGGAATCTTTGGGGGGATGATTGGAGTAGAATACGAGACCCTGGTGACGTGGGGGTTGGTTGACATGCTCGCCTGCGTGGCCGTGACTCCGACGGGCCTGGTTTTCATACTGCCGTAGGGAACTTTGGCCATCTGAAAGTTTGGTCCTTTTGAGCCTGCGTGGACAGTGTGGTGGGTTACAATGTGATTAACGTGCCGTGGCGTAGCGGGTTGCTTTTGAGGTGCTCCACCCTGGAACACGGTGTTGAACATCTTCCTCCTGGCCTCTTCGATCTCTTCGGGAGACCAGCTTATGCCCTGCTTGAGCCTTTGGGCGGTGAACCACAGTTTGATCTGCTCTTCGGGGAACTCCGAGACTACCGTTAGGTAGCAGAGTTCGGCTTTGGTCGGGTAGGGGAACTTGCCAAAGGATGTCTTGAGAAAGCTGCTGGTGTCCATGGCGGCATCGTAGGTGGGGATGCTGCTGAGAGGGATCATCACCTTTGGAAGGTCTTTATTGGAACCAGAGGAAGGAGGGGAGTAAAGGGAGGGAGTGTGCTGGTGAAAGACTTGGTTGGGCACTGTCGACTTAATCACGTGAGCGACAGTGGTCCTCGGCATAGCTGGGGCGCCAGAAAGGCTTCGAGCCCCGTTTTGGAGTTCAGGCACATTTGTCAGCATGCTGGGGTCTACATCCTTTCCAGTGTCTATCTTGCGTACCTCCACGGTGTGAGACACCACAATCTTTTTGTGCTCCCCCTTTGCTTTCATCATCTTTGCAATCGGGGTTTTGGTGACGGAGATCCCAGATTCTTTGTAGTCTTCTCCGTTGTCTGTGAAGAGGCTTTGCTCCACTGTTGTTACTCCATCCCTCGTGTTGACAGTTAGGGAGGCAGTGACCAAGCCCTCCATTATCTTAGGGTGGGCGGTAGCGTTATGCAGAGCCAGAGCCTCAAAGCGGACAACTGACACCCCACAGTTCAGGCAGTAGAAAGTGGGCTGGGCCCTGAAGTCTAAGTGGCAGTTGTGCATGTGATCCAAAAAGTAGTTTAGATCTCTGGACTCGAAACGGCACTTTGGACAGCTGTACGCGCCTCCTTTCTGCATCTCGCTGCCACTTTCGGATTTGGAGGAGCTGTGAGAGAAATGGCCAGACTCTTCTCCAGAGATGCTGAGTATGCTGTCTTCTGGGATTGTTGGTAGGAGTTCTGGTAGCGAGCCCAGTATGATTTCCTCACGCACATGTTTGGATTTGGATGGTATCATGCAGGGTACAGTGGATTTCCTTTTGCTGGCCATTGTGCAGCTTCGTGTTGATGGGAGAGTGAGTGATTGCTTGTCCGGTGTGATGAGAACAGAGGGCGGGTGGAGAGTGGAGAGGGTTGAATGGAGTTTAGTGTCATGGACCAGCCACTATGATATCACAGTGTTGCTTCATGCCCTCTGCCACTTCAGGACTCCTGTCACATGGACGAGTTTAACAGCTCCCAGGGAACCTACGATGAAAGAGGACAAAAAAAGAGAAACGTGACTCTTTCAGCCCATCTTTAATTTAGTAATTGCAGAATATCGTCAAAATCTGTCGTTTATGGATACCAGATTTATAGCTTTGAGAGAATTAAAACCATGAAATATTCATACTATGACATACTATAGTAGGCAGGATGCAGAGGAAGCTAAAAGCCCCACACAGGGTACTAAATGTAGGTGGAAATACAATGTGATAAGTGTTGGTTGTATTTATCAGCAATTACAGCACTAAAGTAAAAGAGGCTAGGGCTTTTCTTTTGAAAAAAAAATCCTTTTACATTATGCTCATACTCAGAAACCAAGGTTACATTAAATTACCGCACCAGAGGAGGTAAAGTGGATCTCGTTCACGAGGCGCATTTTGTTTTTTAAATGACATCAGAGTTCATGAACAACATTATTTTCTAAATATTGAAACATATTTAACATGAAATATATCAAGGAAATCTACAAAGAAACATAATAAAAAAATAAATACTTAAGGGCACCACACTCCTTCAGTCAATGCCGCCTGTCAGTGTTCTGGTTATTTATTTGGATTTACAGACTTCTGTCTAGCTGTCGCTTTTTATGAATTCAGAAAAAGGAGCATGAAAATCAGAAATGACAGTCTAATTCACTGTTGCCATATGTTTTGGCTCTTCTAACTAGCGGTGGCAGTCGCCCACAGGATTATATTTAGTAAAGCTTCGCGATATTAACAAAACATGTAATAAAAAATGCCGGTTGGCACCCAGACTAAAGCTAAAGTTAATATCATATAAATGTGATGTGCCATGTTTGAAATCAGGATATTTGTTGCCAGATGCCACCTGCCTGCCTCCCTCCAGGAAACAGTTAATATCAGTAAAATAAATATCATCCACAGAGCAGTTTGGGGATTTTGCACCTATTGAGTGGGATGCACTTCACCGCTCCAAATTGATACCTAACCTTAACCAGCTGTTCCACATTGTCTGCAGAAAACTACAAATATGCAAAAATATGCACACAGGTTTGTGTTTGTCTACAAAAAAGAATTGCTCAACTTGTCTTGTAAATGCAGGTATTATTATTTTCAATAATATTTTTATAAGGGGAATGGGGCATATTTTAAATCTAATATGTAGGGACGCACCGATTGCAAAATGATTGGCCCGTACCGATGTTTAAACTAAACATTTGGCCTGTTTTGTGGTTTATTTTGTTATTTATTCCCCCTTTGGTGCCCGGGAAACAAACACATCTTCATTATAAAAAAATAACTGAAGTGTCTTCACTCTTAAAGTCTTTCAGCCCTTCATTCACATCTTGAATTAGCATAAATTAAATCACACACATTTATGAAACAAGCTTTAAAATAACCTTTTTTTCACATGAAAAATAACTGCTTTAAGAACCCCTAAGCCTGTATACAACTACCTACTCAATGAGAGGAGTTTATTACCTAGTAGGGCTGTGGACTGGCCAGAATCGGGCGATATGATACGTATCATGATACGGAGGTTACGAGGCAATATATTGCGATTTTTTAAATCTAATTTTAGGAAAACTCTCACAGTATAAAGAACAACCATATGCATATAACCTGAGTAAAAAACAGTTTATTTTTTTATCAGAACAGTGGGATCTGCATTTGCATTTATCACACTCCCTGTAACATCCAACATCACAGCACTACTTTGAGAGGACACATACACAGAGAGGGTGCGTCTCTTTGCAAATTAAATAAAGTATTGACTGAGTTAATCTTTGCGTGTAAACTATTAATTAAAAATTGATTGTGTTTTTGAGAATCGATACAGTATCACAAAACATAATATCACGATTCTTTCAATATTTTCTTACACCCCTATTACTTAGTCCAATAAAAACATTTTGTGAAACATGAATGTAATTAAATCAGCAGCTAACAACACAACATTAAGCCCATATAAAATGAATGCAACACATAAACATCGGCCGCTGCCATCTGTGAATGTCATCTTGTTTGCCGATAACCCTTTTGCAGTCAACGAGGCGAAAATCGTCCGATACCGATGCATCCCTACTTATACGTTCAATACTAGTCACATGCTCTGGGTCGTGCTGTCTTGTTCGTCTTTGGTTTGATATTGTAAAGCAGACATATTGAAGGTTAAATTACTTTGCTAGAGAGAGAGAGAGCATTTTACTGCCACACTTGGATAGGAGCCATGTGTTTTACATTGGACGTTACAGTGCACCTTCCGGGCATAATGTAGTGTCAAATCAGGTGACTGCGTGTGTGTGTGTGTGTGTGTGTGTGTGTGTGTGTGTGCGTCCCAGGAGTCGGCTAACAACACTACAGCGAAGGAGCTGGAACATTCTCATAATGTCTGCGAAAGAACACATCTGAAGCCTTTTTACGAGCCTCAAGCTCAAACCGTTTCATCCTACACTTGTTCAACAAACAGCATGGCATCGCACGCATGCATAAAAACACAATACACAGATCACTGGGTGCGCAAATCCATTAGCAAACCACATCCACAGGCTTTCCCTTCCTATAACACTCCAGTCATGAGGATGGATACGGATTGTCTCTGCAGTGTCTCTCCTCTTTCTTCTCCGCATTATGAAGTGAAAAGCACGCCTCTGTTCTCTCACAAAGCCACAAATATTTAACAGAGTTTGTAGGACAAGACAATGGATACGCTGCAGCCAGTGTTTCATTAGCGATACAGCTGGTTTTTATAGTCGTTTTAACACTGGAAAGTACAAAACTTATAAAAATGAAGAAGAGGAAAAAAATATCAAAGTGGAGCTCTGCACTCTCTGCCCTCTGCGTGAACCTTTGACACACACACAGCCGCTGTATATCACTCATCTTCCTTTTCTGAGAATGGAGAAGCATGCAGCTGAAAATTAGTCTCATCCTATCATCATCCATCCATATCACTCCTTCTTTACCTTCTCCTGCAAGCTTATCATTCTGGGAAAAACATCAGCTGCACAAATTGAACCACCGTGCCACCCGAAACCTGGTTTCTGTTGAAATCCAGTATACCTCAACCCTCTTGTGCTGCATTTCATTGGTCACAAAGAAAACAATTTCTCACACTTTCAACACGTCTCCATTTGTCACGCTGCGTCTGAGCACTTTCACAGACTTTCGTTTTACTGCATCCACGTGCACGTTCACCACGGCTGGCTGGATGGTAAATAAAAGATGAACCTGTTCCCGAATTAAAACCCTCAAATGACTGGCCGACAGTACACACTGATCCCAGACAGTATCCTTGTCTCTACCTCTTTTTCATTTCTACTGACGGCTGCTGCTTTCTGACAGGAAGAAAAAAAAACTAAAACAAAACAAACAAACAACAAAAAAAAAAAAAAAACTAGGTCACCAGCATCTTATGCAGTAATCCCAGTTCACTGCATCCAGACGCGGGCATGTGCTGTATGTTTTGCCGCCAGAGAGGTCATGATATCCTCTGACGGCACACTCGATTAACCCCTGTTGAGGACACAGCGTTCATTCGAGGTTGTTCCACTGAACGAGGGATTTAGAAGTCTGCCTTCACGCGGCGGAGGGATGTAGTCATGCACATCTGAAACATCTGTGTGAGTGATGTCACTATATGCTATAGAGGAGCGTTGGCTCAATTTAGCTGTGCTGGAGTGATTTATTTTATTAGCACACATTATGTCAGGATGTTTCAGCAAAATAAAGTGATGGACAACTTGATCATGGCGGAGGGCCTGGTGTAGCAGCCCCCCCCCCCAGAGTGGACGCCGGTTTGTGACGAGACAGACGCCGTGGCATTGTACAGACACTCCCCTCCCCGGTAAACACCCCACTTCCTGCATGAGAACACCCAAGACAAGCCAAAAAGTTTGGAAAGGTTACATAAAGAATCAGGTCACCTATCAAAAGAATGGGCTGCTTTATCTGGCGAGCGAGACGTGCGATCAGACACAAGACAAGGGCTTCCCAGACAGGGAGCCATTGAATGGTTTCCCTCTGAAAAGCCAGGCCTTGTGTTTCAGCAACGAGGTAGACAACGCTCAGACGATCACTGTCCCCGGTGTGTCGTATGTCCTCGCACTGGCACTGGATCTGTGGCACAGGGGGAGGAAACTCTTTTCATGTCAGCGGACCAGGGGAGTCGTATCTGAAGCGAGGGAAAGTGGCAGAGCTCTCTCTCAGACGAGCTTTCTGGACACCCACGCTCAGCGTAAGCAGAGGGGGCCTCGTTCGGCGAACCGCAACCACGTCTGAACCATTCAACGTTTCAAAAACAAGCGTTTCAAAACAAATGGGATTAGGCTAGGTTTAAATTCTGATGGGATTTATACGCTCCGCCTCATTTAATAGCAGCTTTAAGATTTACAGGAGGGCCTCCCTTATGTGCGCCTACACTGTCATTTCCATAACAATATTATATTTACATCTCATTAATATTTAATTATATTCTTTATACTTTTACATGGCAAGCAGCTGAGTGTGCTGCTCCCATTTCAGCAAACCAATTGAAAGAAAGCAGCATGTATTCCCTTTCATCACCTCATAAACTGCTGCAGTAATTACAATATTACAACCTGAAAAACATGCCCAATCTACAGCGAGCTGCTACCAGCAGGAAAAGGGAGGCGAGGCTGCAAAGTGGTTGCTAAACATTAAAATTTAATTCAAAACAGTCCACTGATTCAGACACTCCCAGATTGTTGGGTCACCTACAGTTGACATTAACAAACACGGATTGGTGTTTTTGTTGTGCCACCTGTCACATGAATGAGAATGTGAAGGCTGGAGGAGGAAGAAGGACAAAGGAAGACAAAACTCAGACGTTTGGGAGTGAAGTGAGAGGATGACTGATGATGATGACAGGCTCTACTGTTTCAATATTCCTCCCCGCTGACACCTCGTAGGCACACATCTCCTCACACACTCCTCACACACTCCCTCCTCACCTCCGCAACATTTAGCACCTGCACCGCTCTGAAAAATCTTTCTCTTTGAAACGAATAACTGGCAAGGAGTCTCTTGATGCGACAGTCGCAGAAGACCTAAAAAAAAAAAAAAAACGGGCATAAATTCTCTCACTTGTGACAATATTTGTTTTGCATGTAATTTGCTTTGACAGTGATCCGCGGCTGTCTTGAGAGTCTGCTTCAAAAAATCTGCCAAAAAATGACCTGCTGTCCGCCGGGGGTTTGGGGCAGAGCGGGGGGGAACTCCTGACAGATACATCTGAATGATCGAAAAAATCAGTTTAGCGGGAACATTTTCTACCAAATGTCCATTAAATAGATTAACGTCATGTGAGTGGATCAGCTGGACACCCAAATATAAGCCAGAGACAGAGAGCAATTACTGTCTTGCTCAGAGAAGAGATTGGGAACAATGGCGCCTCATTTATAAGGGAAACGTGATCCAGCGCTGGGAGCCTTTAGACGGCCGACTGTCGAATCGTGATTGTTCCGTTTCCTGGGTGTCCCCTGTGTCCATCGCGCCGCCACAGTGGACTAATGTGGGCTTTTTTTTATTGACAGTTAAGGGTGGACAGGTTTCAGTTTGGGGACATCTTTGTGCGTGAATGGCACTGTACCGCTTGCCAGCATGAATAAGTGTCAGGCTCTAGTGTTACGTGTGCTGAAAAACAATTCAGACTCATCAGGGTCCTTAGCATGGTGCTAATACAGCCCACGAGTCCACGCCGTCCGTCTTCACCACGCCTGTCCAGCTGAAGACACGCCGCGGCTTCAGTGTGGCGTCTCCACTGCGGGCTCTTTCTTTTTTTCTTTTTTTTCTACATGGGTGTGTTTGTGTGCTTATTAGTGTCTGAATGTCTGAGATGCAGGTGTTGTCAGCCATCTCGTCCTCCTCCTTCTCCTCCTCACACACACACACTCTCCCCCCCCTTACCTCCATGACTGCAGCCTCGTCCACTGGGAGACCGGTCGGTGGTGCCACTCATGTGTTAACATCGCCATGGCAACCCCTCTCTTCCCCTTGCCCACCACGCCACACACACAGCGGAGTCACTCGCCCACACCCACCAACCTCAAGACACACACACACACACACACACTAAATTCCCTGGACTGCATCCGGTGCAGGACAAACTTAATCCACATGCTCTGCCAGCCATCTTTGAGAAGTCCATTCATGGGTCAAGTCTCTTTCAGATAACTTTAGGTGAGGTCCGCGACAACAGCTTGAGTTTTTTTCTTTCTCATTCAGGTCGTAGGGACACAAAAGTCCCAGCTCCGCCGTTCTTACGTTTATGACGGCGCTTGATGAAAGAAATATTGCAGCCGTACCCCCCCTTACAAATGACCTCCTGACGCTGTTATTGTCTTGCTAAATCAGAGCGCAGAGGCCTGGAGGCTGAGGCGCTACAGTACATACCGCACTCTGCCTGTCTGAGCATCTCTCTTGCATGGTCCTGTTTTGCATTAGGGGGAATGTAATCTTACATTGTTTTCCGAAACCCTTCTATATGCGGCCCAGATGAATGACAGACAAATAAACCATGGTGCGCAGAGAAAAAAAAATCTGAGTCATGCATCCTTTTAAATCACTTTTGATGAATAACTTCTTCAGTTCTGTAGCCAAGACTACAGGCATTCATTTGGCAACTTAAGAAGAAAAGGAAGAAAGATGGCGGCGCACCGCACATTGTACTGTCCATCCTAAAATGGCTGACATCACAGCCTCCTATAACTGCCAAAGCCTGGCAAATGCCAGCTCCTGCTGACCAAACCTTTCTTGCATGGGACAGAGAAAGTGGCAGGGGCTCTTTCCCCACTAGCCCCGAGGTTTTTTCCCCTCCCTCTCTCAGTGCTCGAGCGTTTCTTTTGGTTGGAACTGAGCAAACATGCTGGTTTAGTGAGGCTTTTGAGTGGTCTGGGCTTCGATACGGCATTGGTCCAATGACAAAAGCAATACCAAAAAGGATGAAAGACCCAAATAAATGTGAACCTGTATAGAGCGCCATCCTTTCTGGAGGGGAGAAAATAGGAGAATAGGCATTGTGGTTCCGAGAATTTGCTGGGAGGATCATGAGGTACGCCGCTATCATGAATGCTTGTTTGTATAAAAAAACGGCTGGAAAATGGATCTGGTTGGCATTAGATTAGATTGATTTTCGTCTCTGAACTCAAGGAATGTTATACACTCCATGTCAAGTAAATCTGCAAATCATGACCATATGACCTTCCTCTGTATTCTCTGGCAGGGGATTCATTTTGAGCTGTGGGAGGCGCACGAAAACATCTACAGTGTTGTTAGAAATCAGAACACCAAATCCTGAAAAGTACAGTATTCCAGGTATACGCGGGGTGGCCTGTGCAGAGCCGTTGTTTTGATGAGGGGAGTGGGCAGTCTTGGCCCACTACATTGTGTCTGTGTATACAAACACTCCGCTGTGGCCATAACCAAAACTGTGAGCTGTGCCTAATTGCAGGGAGTGAGGGATGAAAGGCAATATGCCTGGCCTCATTAGAGCAGTTCCGAGAAGGGAGATGGAAGACCGTTCCCAGGGATCCACAAAGGGAATTGACATTCCCCCGGTGTGAGCGTCCTGCTGGAGTGAAATCCTCCACACACACTGAACTCACCGGGCCAAGCTGAACCCGATCTGCCCGATCCGCACAGCGAGAGCTCATTTACCTTTGTTTAGCCGGTCATCACACACGCCTGAAAATTAACCATCGGAGTGCAGAAATTGTCCACCGGACTCGGAGTCACCCTCACACAGTCCAAACACCTACTCTCTCAGGGAGAAACCTCAGTGGCAGAAGTGTTGCGCAGTCATTTCCATGACCTACATTAGATGTAACAAGCTTTCATGGCTAAATAATTAAAACACATTCCAAAAATTGCCAATGATTCATGCCTTGTCTAGCTGGTTGCTCGAATAATATGAGGTTGTCTCTGGTGTTATGGACGCTGGACTCACACATGATCGACAGAGGCAACATTAGTCAGCACCCAGGTCCCTCCCCTCAAGGCAGAGGGAGACACATGGCACTCATAGCTGGGGCAACATTTATAGACAGATAGAAAAATGTGAAGGAACTGATATTTTTATTTTAATACGACGCCTCAGTGATAATCCACAAAATATCTCCAGAAATGATCAGTTTTTTCTTTCTGTACTGAATATGTTTCAGTGTGTGTGTGAGTGTGAGTGAGAGTGTGTGTGTGTGAGTAGGGCAGCAGCAGCACATGTTGGCAGGAGGAAGAGGAGGAAATGAAAGAAAAAGAGTCCTGTGCATAGAGATACAGTAAGGCCTACCTTTCTGCTCACAGGCAAGAGGAAGAAATGTGTAAAGAGAGAAGTGAGCGATCAATAGAAGAAAAAAATGATACTTGGCGTGCAGTTTTGGACATCTATAGACTTCTCATATCAATCCATAAATAAGCCTGCTATAGATCTGTGTTCACGAGTCTTTTACAACTAAAAAAGAAGCAGTCACACTCTATACACAGTGGAGGAAATACAGATAGAGCGCGTTGTGCAATAAAATAAGCAGATACGCCACATTGTAGCCTATAGCGCGAGAATGGAACGCAGATTGACACAGTTTTTGTTGGAACTGCAACAAAGTAACAAGTTAACACGTTCCATTCCATTCACATTCACAAGACTGTGGAGCAACAACACTAACACACTGCCTCCGAGGCGATCTGCCACTCTCTATAACCTTAATGAATATTCCCAAAAATCCTCCACCCCCCTTCCTCCAACCTACTGTCGCCATTTTATACATTGGCGACTTCATATAAAACTGCCTTGACTACAGCACCAGATCCAAAATTCAATATTCGAGGGTTTAATTCCAGTAAACAACTTTGTGGATCGCACCCTCTCCAATAAAAAGAAAGGGAGGATTTTATTATAAGGCGTTTTTTTTGGAAGAGTAGATGAGTCCTTACCTCAACAGTCGGTGGGAAAAAATGGAATCCGACATTAATATATCAATGAATAATATTGGATTAGCTCCGATCGTTGCGTTTTGTGGAGAAGAAGAGGAGGAGTGGTGGGAGAGCTCTCCTCAAGTGAACCCGGTGAACTGGCGTGAACCCGTCAGTGACCACGGAGAGGTACATTACATTACATTACCTTAACAAACCCTCAGCCACACTGTATGGAGACGGCAACAACAACTATGGTCGGCGGTGCAGGACGAGGCAGCTCCAAAAAAAATTATAGCGAGTGTATTTCCTATGAACACGTGATTCAGAGCGTCATCCAAAATCCAAAAGCCCTTTCATCTAAAATTTTTGGAGAGGGGCGGGGATGAGATGGGGGTGTGTGTGTGCAAGCCTATGTCTGTGTGTGTGTGTGTGAGTGTGTGTATACTGAGCCCAGTGCACATTTGGGTATGTCGTTATAGGGGTAACAGATTGGGTTATACATAGCTACAATGGCGGAGCAGAGCAGGCTGAGCAGATGGATTGTATTGTGTAAATTTGGGATATGACAGGAGATAGTGATCCGCCCGAAAAGGTCCTCTTAAATCTTAATTAGGTCACATGTTTTTTTTTCAATAGATGCCTGCCCGTTTTTAGACAAAAAAAAAAATCTCTTGAAGGGCTACTATGAATATTAAAGGGACTATTTGTAACTTTCAGAAATGCTTGTTAACAGCGACACCTGTGGCCGTTAAGTCAACGAAAGTCAGCGTCGGGTTTGAGCTTGTGCTCGCTCTAAATAGACATGAATGGGCATCGCTCAAAACAGTGAGGCGACACATGTCAGCTAAAACCACAATATCACTCTATATTTCAGCTGCTTGGCAGTAATGTTAGCTGACCAGACGAAGGTCTCTCCATGAATCACAGCTGATCCTAATACCGGGGCTGAAGCAGGAAAAGAAATGTTATCGCCTCCCGACTGCGCCCGCAGGGAGACACCGGCACCTGGTTGGAGACGATAAAGATTCTCGTTGCGGAGCCCCGTCACTTCACAAGACAAAACCTCTGTTGGTCTGGAGGAGCTGCAGCATTTATTTCTGCACAAACGTCCACTGTATATTCACTAGATATTCTCAGAGCTAAACTAACTCTTCTGCAGTGTGGAGTGAGCGCGCACGCACTTGAGGTGGAGCGAGAACGCGTGTTGTGTGAGTGAAGGCAAGCAGGCAGAGGAGCGGTTGGTGTTCCACTACTGGTGTTCAACTGGTTGGTGTTCCACTGGTTGGTGTTCCACTACTGGTGTTCCACTACTAGTGATCCACTGGTGAGCACTGGTTGATGTTCCACTGGTTGGTGTTCACTGGTGTTCCACTGGTGTTCCACTGGTTGGTGTTCACTGGTGTTCCACTGGTGTTCCACTGGTTGGTGTTCCACTGGTGTTCCACTGGTATTCACTGGTGTTCCACTGGTTGGTGTTCCACTACTGGTGTTCCACTACTGGTGTTCCACTACTAGTGTTCCACTGGTGAGCACTGGTTGGTGTTCCACTGGTTGGTGTTCCACTGGTGTTCACTGGTGTTCCACTGGTTGGTGTTCCACTGGTTGGTGTTCCACTACTAGTGTTCCACTGGTGAGCACTGGTTGGTGTTCCACTGGTGTTCACTGGTGTTCCACTGGTTGGTGTTCCACTACTGGTGTTCCACTACTAGTGTTCCACTGGTGAGCACTGGTTGGTGTTCCACTGGTTGGTGTTCCACTACTGGTGTTCCACTACTAGTGTTCCACTGGTGAGCACTGGTTGGTGTTCCACTGGTTGGTGTTCACTGGTGTTCCACTGGTGTTCCACTGGTTGGTGTTCACTGGTGTTCCACTGGTGTTCCACTGGTTGGTGTTCCACTGGTGTTCCACTGGTATTCACTGGTGTTCCACTGGTTGGTGTTCCACTACTGGTGTTCCACTACTGGTGTTCCACTACTAGTGTTCCACTGGTGAGCACTGGTTGGTGTTCCACTGGTTGGTGTTCCACTGGTGTTCACTGGTGTTCCACTGGTTGGTGTTCCACTGGTTGGTGTTCCACTACTAGTGTTCCACTGGTGAGCACTGGTTGGTGTTCCACTGGTGTTCACTGGTGTTCCACTGGTTGGTGTTCCACTACTGGTGTTCCACTACTAGTGTTCCACTGGTGAGCACTGGTTGGTGTTCCACTGGTTGGTGTTCCACTACTGGTGTTCCACTACTAGTGTTCCACTGGTGAGCACTGGTTGGTGTTCCACTGGTTGGTGTTCACTGGTGTTCCACTGGTGTTCCACTGGTTGGTGTTCACTGGTGTTCCACTGGTGTTCCACTGGTGTTCACTGGTGTTCCACTGGTTGGTGTTCCACTGGTTGGTGTTCCACTGGTGTTCCACTGGTGTTCACTGGTGTTCCACTACTGGTGTTCCACTACTGGTGTTCCAGTGATTTGTGGCCTTAACAGAAAAAGCTGATTGCTGTGTAATGAAATGCAGTTGTTTTTTGTCCAGAGTTTTTAGAGTTTGTTTGTATAAGGAGTCAAGAGGTCTTATAGCGGTTTCCCCAGCCTGCCCCCAACATGTAATACAATATGACAGGGGTTCAGTGATCCGCCGTTTCACTGAGCTTCATTGCCCGAAAAGGTCCTCTTAAATCTTAATTAGGTCACATGTTTTTTTTTTCAATAGATGCCTGCCGTTTTTAGACAAAAAAAAAAAATCTCTTGATGGGCTACTGTGAATATTAATCGTTGTGGGAATAGCCATTTAAAGCGCAGGCCTATTAGCCCAACGGCTTAAAATAGACTTTTACACACACGCGTAAGTTTCAAGTTTCAAGTTTATTTGTCATATGCATTTAAAAGTACAGTGTACAGTGAAATGCAATGAAATGCATTTTACCCTGGCTCTCTCTCAGCCCTTAAAATCTATAAATAGTACAGTTGATAAATACTACAATAAATAAGACAATATCTGAGAATAAAATTATAAAACAACCTAACACATCCATCAAACAATCCACAGCTCTGCGTTCATTTAGTGCTTCTGTTCAGTAGTCTGACCGCATGCCTGAGGGTAAAAACTGTCTCTGAGGCGAGAGGTCCGAGCTCTGATGCTCTGTAGGCGCTCTCCTGAAGGGAGATAAGAGAAAAGAGTATATGCTGGATGACTTGTGTCCTGCATGATACAAAGTGCTTTCTTCCTGCAGCGAGTGGTGTAAATGTCCTGTAACTGTGGTAACGGTGATCCAATAATTTTAGATGCTGTTTTCACTGGATTCCTCGGGAGGTTTTTGGTCATATGATGTAATGTTGCCAAACCTTACCAGTATGCATCCAGTTAAGATGCTTTCTATTGTGGACCGGTAGAAGCTGATGAGGGTTTTTGTGGACATATCATGTTTCTTTTAAAAAGTGTTTATGCAGATGCACAGTAAATGTAGCCTAGTTATTCATGTCCAGTTTTTTTTTTTTTTTAATAGTTAAACATATTGATGACATTTTCCCCTTTCATCAGATTACCACTGTTAGTTGTGTATTGTTGGGCAAAAATATAGGGCTATACGGCTGTGACCCTCATGACCTTGTTGGCTTTCTGTGCGTAAAAGCGCACCGAGAGAAGCGCAGAGGCCCAAAGCAGACAGTTTAGAATGAGGGTCTAAGAAAAAAAAGAAAAAAAGAGAAGAACTATATATTTTATAAGGATATTAAGAAAATATATCAACAAGAGAAGTGAAATATTGTACAGAATAGTATTAATTATGATAAAATCACTCTGAAATCTTTATGAACACATTATATATCTACTTAGAAATATGTTATATGACCGGATTAAGACATGTGTGCACTTGGCTAGGTGTATGTGTAACAGCTTAGAGGCCTACAGCAACATAAATATTACATCCTCATTAGTCGGTAGTAAAGTGTGAACGCATAGGCCTTCCATTGTTTAGGAAACATGGATTTGCTCTTCCCTCCCACTTTGTCCTGACTGGGTTCAGTTCAGACATTGCCTGTAGCTGTGTACAGTCAGGATGAACAAAGATTATCTATCAGGAAGATGAGTCACTCAATGGTAAAACAATAACCCAGCCCAGTGTAGTTCCGGTCTGCAGTAGTGAGACGTGTAAGTTGTGCATGATCTGGTATAGAAGTCACGTGGGCTCAAATATGACAAAATATAATTTTCTTGTGAGAGCCATACATTTGGTGCATATATTCTGGTACTATGGTGATGAAGTGATGGATAGGATACAGGCAGTCATGGCTCAATACAATATTTTTAAATTTGTTTTACTTGTTAGTGTTACAGTCTTTGCATCGTGTTGGACAGTTTGTTGGAGTGGGTGTGTGTTGGATTCTTCTCATTTTGTTGGCACCATCTCTTCTAATGCAGGATCCCTGTTGAATACTGATTAAAGTCTACAGGACATACTTCTCTTGATTATCTTCTATCTAAATTCAAAATAAAACATGCTGGTTTGTTTAGGGTTTACAGATTTCTATGGTTGAATTTTCTGGAAGACTAGATGCTGCAAATGTGGGCGAAATCTCAAGGTTATGTTGCCTATTACAGTGAAAGGTCACCACAGGTGTCACCAGATCCACTTGACAGATCTTCAGGGCTATTCAGGTGTAGATGGAGGCGAGGCTGTGTTCAAATCATTTTTTTTGGTAGTTTGTAGTCAGTTTAAATTAACATGAAGTAGATACTGTTGCTATGGTTACCCACAGTTTGTGCACCTTAAGCACTGTAAAAAGAAAATGATTTTAATGCACGCTTTTTGTGTGACCTTGGAGTGGCTGAATATTCTTGAAAAAAACACAACACTTCTTTAAAAAAAATGTGTTGACTTTTGTCTGTAAACTACTTATATTACCATTCTATGATGTATGAGTTATTAATAGAGGAGAAGTCAGAAAGGGGTGTAGGGAAATATAAGTTTTACTTCTACCTACTCCTTTTCAGACACTATTACTCTTGTTTTGTTTGTTATTATTTTGTATCTGTTTTTATTTATTTTATGTTCGAAATAAAGTCTTTCATTCATTCATTCATACTTCACAACCTTTTGAGTTCCTCATTGTGGCATAAAATGACTTTCTACCAATTTATCTTCCTCTAAAGTGAAAGAGGAACCAATGCCAGAAAGTGTTTTTTAAAAGAAATGGTAAGTTTTTTATTGAGTTTGTAGATATTGGTGTCCAGGAAGGAATCCCAGCCTTCCATGGGATCAGAGAAAAGCGTCAGAGTGAGAGGTCTGTGCTGCTCCGTGGTCTCTGCGGTGTAACCGGATCAGAGCGGAGCAGAGAGGCCGGACCGTTGGGACCTCCAGGAGGCTTGTTTGCCTCCAAATGAGCCAATGAGACCGGCTTTACATTAGATTGACAGTCCGCCTCAGCGAGCCCGGAGCCGCCAATCCGGTCTGACAACCTGCTCCGTCAGCCAATCCGGATCCAGATCGGGATCGTGAGGGAAAAACTAAAATACGAATCTGACGGTTACAGGTTGGAACGTTACCTGTCACCTGCGCAGCCGTTGAGCCGTTCAACCGTTGAGCCGTTAATTTGAAAACACAGCTATGGCTCTGTCGCAGTGTCTCGAGGATTCTCCTCTGAGGTTCGGTTCGACACCAACCGGCGTCCAGAACCAGAACCAGGAGGTCTACAACGAGAGACACCGGCTGGCGCTGGAGGAGCTGCTGTCCGGAGGGCTGGACCACTTCCTGGACTTCCTGCGGAGAGAGAGGATCCACAACTTTCTGTCGGACGAGGAGACGCAGCGGATCCGGAGCTCCGCGGTTCCTCCTCCACGGTGCGCGTCTCTCCTCCTCCTCCAGGACCAGGAGCCGGGTCTGGAGCAGTCCCTCAGCAGCTCCCAAGACTGTTCTTCCGTCACATACTTCCCCGATGTGTCGGACGTGGAGCCGCCGGAGCTGGAGCTCGGCTGGCCGGGCTTCACCGCCGGGTCGTACCGCGGAGTCACCCGGGCTGTGGCTCACTTCCAGCCGGGCTATGGGGAGAACATCTACGGCTGCAAGGAGGCTGCGAGGCGGATGATCAAGAGTGCCAAAGAGGTACAGTATGTACACAGACAGGATTAAAAGCACAGCTGCATACTGGTTTATCTAATAATCACCTTTATATTTCTTTATTTGGTAATTGATTGTATTATTTCCTGTAGGCACCACACTGATATTACTAAAGACACATAATGTATTATCTAGTTGTTGTATATTTTTGTGTTTTCTTTCATGGTTTCACTTTGTAGCTTATTTCTTTTTCACTCATTTTTTTATTTTTTATTTTAAATTAAATTAAATTAAATTAGATTAGAATAAATGAAATGACATTTTTTAATTTTTATTGTATTGCGAGACAAAATAAAATAAATTAAAGGTCCCATATCGTGCTCATTTTCAGGTTCATACTTGTATTTTGTGTTTCTACTAGAACATGTTTACATGCATGTAATATTAAAAAAAACCTTTATTTTCGTCATACTGTCTGCCTGAATATACCTGTATTTACCCTCTGTCTGAAACGCTCCGTTTTAGTGCATTTCAATGGAATTGCAACGGAATTGCGTTGCTAGGAAACAGCTTGGGTCCATGTTTACTTTCTGTCAGCTGATGTTATTTACATACACTGCAACAGGAAATAAACTGGGACACATTTAGAATGTTTATGTTTAAAAAACGTGTATTGGTCTAAATATTGTATATTTGTGACATCACAAATGGACAGGAATCCTGACAGCTTGTTTCAAATGCACAATTTCTGAATACGAGCTGTGTGTATTTCTCCGTATATTGAGCGTTTTGATAATTTAACAGTATTTATATAGCACTTAAACCTGCTTTATAATATAAAAGACAGTCGTCATGATACAGGGGTAACGATTCGATATACTGTGATATATTGTGATACTGTAGGCTCCAAACTGCATGTGATTATCATAAAGTTGGCATGTCTGTAAAGGGGAGACTTGTGGGTACCCATAGAAACCATTTTCATTCACATATCTTGAGATCAACGGAACCCTTTAAAAATGTCCATGCCAGTTTTTCCTCACCAACATTTTGCGTAACTTTGGAGCAATTTAGCCTCCTTCTCGACAAGCTAGTATGACGTTGGTACCAATGGATTCTTTAGGTTTTCTAGTTTTATGCCAGTATCTTCACTTCTAGCTTTAAAACTGAGCCCAGTACAACCTCTGAACAATTGAATAGTGGCCAGACCGTCAGATTTTTAAGAGGTTAATTAATAATCAATATAGTGTTTTGGAGACTTGATACAGTATCGCACATCATAATACTCATGTTTATTGATATTTATGACACCCCTAATATGGACATTCCCTTAGCTGCAGGGAGTGTCAGGGAGACGTTCCTGTTCACTGCCCCGCCACCAGGAGATATTCTGGGCTAAAGGGGCAAAACATCAATGAACGGTTGTCCCCAGCTGATGACCCTGCAGCTAACAAACTGGGCACTGGTGGAGGTTCGGCAAGCCTAGAGCTTAGCAGGAACAACACCCACCTGTACAGATATGATGGAGAGAGGAGAAAAAAATAAAAAAGTAATAAAAGTAGTTAACTAAGGGAGAACATACGAAAATAAGTCAAGGGGGGCGCCGCCCCGTTCGCTGGTAGTGAAGCACAATGTGGGCACCGTCAGGAACCTCCAGAACCGGTTCAGCACGGCAGGGTCAATCGGGTAGCCTCATATTTCCATAGCAGGGATGCACGATCTGGCTTTTTCAGTCCCGATAGCGAGACCTGTACCTGCTTTAGGTATCGGCTGATACCAAGTACAGATCTGATACCAGTGGTTAATTAATAAGCTGTGTGCCTCACTGTGTGGAAGTGACTGGGATCACTCTTTTATGTGTAAGGCAACATCAGGTCTGACTTATACATTGCTTTTCTAACTTTTTAAAACAAAATGTACTAAATAAATATATAGATGATTACTGAATTGTTCTTAATTATTAAAATAATAAATCGTACACCAACAACTTGGTAAAAAATCTTCAAAATTAAAAGGAATTACAATTCAGGTGTAAACCTTTTTTAATGCAGCATTAAATTGGTCAAAACTTAAACAGAAATTACAATTCTAGTATATAATGTATATAGTATATAAACATAGAACTGAATTTAATAGATCGGCCCCATTTTCAGCGATATCGGATCCAGCTATTTGAATCAGTATCGGCCTGATATCCGACCCGCTATCGGTGCATCCCTAGATTTCTAGGCCTAAAGGCTGCACTGACACCATGACAGCATGGTTTTGTGTGATATCATTCTAAAATTATTTTGGCTGTTTGTCAAGTTCAGATTGATATTTTATCAAATAGCCCCCCTGCCACAAAATAAGTTAGCGTGTGTGTTTATATATAGTCACTTATTAAAACATTTTTGGAGGGAAAACTCAAATCTTCTTTGTATTATCCTTAAAATACATGCCAGATTGTCCCCGTGGAATTTCCTTGATCAGTCTGAAGGTTTTTTGAAGTCTTGATCAGAAAGAAAGCAGTGACCAAAAGGATCAAACAAACAAAAAACAGAGCCATGAATATTCATGTTGATGCTCCTGACGGGAGCCGTCAGTCACAGCCTGTCTGTTTTTGAACAGAAACATTCCAGCATGGAGGGAGTGTGCGGCTTCAGCAGCACCTCAGGCCTGCGGAGGGCCTGCGTGCCAGATGTGCCTTGACTTGCTTCGCCTCCCCTCTATCAAAGTTTGCATTCCCTCATCATTAGAGAGCTTCGATGCTGGGTTTTCCTCTCAGCTAAAATGGGGTGGTGTATATGCAGTGTGTTGAAACCTTGGAAAAAAATATTCTCATCTAAGTTTAACCGTTAGGTCATCCATCCTTTTGTAATGCTAAACCACTTAGTGCACATAGTGACTTATTGTATAACGAGGCCGCCGACTGTAACAACACACCGTGCATCTGCAACGTCACGGGTCGGCTCACAGGAACAACCTGGTCCTTTATTTCTGTGAAATTTAACACACATTTTCCTATAAAAATAAGCACCCACACTCCAAATGAGGTGGGGAACTCCTGACAAAGCTGCATGTGGATAACACCAGTTTGAAGCAATAAATCTGAGCTATGTAAACATCCGTGTCTAATCCTCGACACACAACCTTTACCACAGCATGTGAAATTCCTTTCTTCCTCGCGAAAAAAGAGAAATCTCGCTGCGAAACCTAAGCTCAGGAAAATGGAGACGAGCCCCACAGTGCACCTACTTGTCTCCTGAATAAAAGTAACTTGTTTGCTGACCAAGCGTTACTGCCGATTGCCATGGTAACAGACCACAGTCAATAGAAAGCTCATCAGCACACACATTACTGGGAGTGTGTCTGACAGAGATTCGCAGCTCTGTTTGAATAAGGGCCTTGCATTTGACAATAATAAAAACACAGTCATGTGGTACATCTGCGAGCTGCAGCCCTAAAAGGAATTCTATTATATTACCTCTGTAATTTTCCACTGCAGGTGATTGCCATAGTGACAGACTCCCTGACAGACCTGGATATCTTTAAGGATCTTCAGGAGGCATGCTGCCACCGCAAAGTCCCCGTCTACATCCTGCTGGACCAATCATGTGCTCCTGCTTTCCTCAAGATGTGCAAAAATGTCGGCGTTCGCCTGGATGACCTTCGGGTATGTGGCTGGTTCAGTAAAGCTGGGTGTGGCTCTGTGTACACAAGAGGAACATCAGATAGCACCTTTAATATTTGATATGACTGGGTTGGTCTGGCAGTTATCTCTCTCTTATTATCACTCCTGCTCTTTCTCTCTCTGTTTTTCTTTTGAAATCCTTTCAGCAAATGAGAGTGCGAACCATAACTGGTGCGACTTATTACATGAGATCAGGAGCGAGGATTACCGGGGAAGTTCATGAGCGGTTCATGCTGATTGATGGAAACAGAGTGGCTACAGGTTCCTACAGGTAACAGTCTGCTAACTATTTTACCTAAAGTCAAACGGTTTAGCTTTCTATTAGGTGGCACTGAGACGCCTAAAGGCCCTGACACACAAAGCCGACTGTCAGCCGTCGGACAGTTTCGGGCGTACTTGCCAACCATGAGACCTCAAAAATAGGGAGGATTTCAAAACCAAAGCAGGGAGTACTGGGGGCCCTCCCCCAGAGAAAAAATAGAGTTTAAAATATGTCTACTTTTAATTTGACATATTTTGCTCTCTTAGCTCTCTCCATTTCTCTCCCCATCTCTCACTCAATGAAGGTCCTTTCAGACACAATGCGACAACGGCACCACTGTGCTCTGAAACCCGTTATTTCCAATGACTTGCGCCACGCCGACTTTGCTATGATGTGCAACGAGCACAGCTCAACCCGCGCCGCATCGCGAGCAGCTCTCCTGCGCCGGGAAAAGACATTTGGTGTAGCTCTGTTGCCGTTTGGGTGTAAACAGTAGGGCTTATACACGCTGTACAGAGCCAGAAACAAGTTGAGATAACAAAAAGGAAAAAAAGTGTGACAAATTGCCGTAAATTGAGAGAAATGCGGGAGAATTGTGACCCTGGGTGGAAACCGAGAGAGGGCGATGAAAAACGTGAGTCTCCGGGGAAAATCAGGAGGGTTGGTATGGTTTCGGGCCGTTGGTGAGCGTCTGCTGGTCTAGTTTTTGTGGTGTGTCCAGCACCGTCGGCTCTAGTCTGCCTGTGTCGTAGGCTTTTCAACCAATTCATGCATGTTGAGTCAACGGCAGAGCCCGCCGGTGAGAGAAAACGCTCTGATTGGCTGTTCAGCTGCAGTGCACGAGAAGAGAAATGGAAGTGAAGAAAGCAAGCCAACGTGTAGTCAAGAGGGCGTGAGGCGACGCAACAGTTGGCTTTCATCGCTGCTAGTTCTTTGACGTTGGCTTGGTGTGTGAGGGCCTTAAACCCCATGGATTTACCAGATTGTGAAGTAATACATTTTTCTTGCTGGGTTTGGATAATTGCAGCTGCTTACTTTCAGTCATGCATGTTGTTAAATTCCACTCCTGCGCAGGTACAACTGGACTGATGGCAAACTAAACAGCAGCAACCTTATCGAGCTTTCCGGTCAGATAACAGAGAAATTTGACGAGGAGTTCCGCATCCTCTACGCCCAGTCTCTACCTCTAAACACTCGAGGACCTCCAAGTGTCCGAAACAGCGGCATCTATGAGCATCTCAAACACTCATTCACCTCCTCCCCTCGCCTGGCCAGAGAGAGGCCGGTGGAGCTAATTTGTCTGACCAGCACACCCAGCCGCAAGCTCCTCAACGTAGCGGTCCAGCCCCCGTGTGAACCCTTGACTCCAGTTCGTCCTAAAACCGACCCAGTGTCCGACTGCTCCACCGTAGGTGAGGACTGGACGGAGCAGCAGCACCTGCAGGAGGAGATCCTGGCTGGTAGCACCACCCGGCGTTTCCCCGCTGATCAGAAAGAGCCAGCGACCTCCGGCGGCGTCTCCTGCCACGCCTCCACTCAGACAAGCCGGTCAGTGACGGACAGCGCCACCCAGACTGACCTCCAGCTCACACATCACCCCAACCTTATCACACCAACAAGCGTAGCGCCAAACCAGGCCACCTCTTCCAGGCCGAGCTCGCCCACCCAGGCAGCTCCGGATGGCACCTTAAAGGACTGCTTCCACAAGCTGACCAAAGAGCGCCAGTACCACTACTTCGCCATCCGCTCCAAGCTGGAGCACATGGTGACCGCCCTGTCCCAGAGGCGAGAGCTAGTGGACGTCACCGACATGATTCAGGGGCCTGAAGCTCTCAGCAGGCAGAGGGTACACAAAGACTGTGAGCAGGAACCAAACCCCAGACTGCTTGTTGAAAGTGCGGGCATGGGCACGTGGCCAAGAGCCAGATGTGTACACTAGTTTGTCTTCAGGGATTTCGGAGAAGGAGGGTAAGGTTTCTTGAGGATCCTCTGTTTCAAATAATGGTTTTGGCTTATGCAGTAGAATTCTAGTTTTCTTCTGTTTGTCTTCTTGTCTGCAGTGCCCACGTTTGTCCTTTTCATTGTTTATCCTGTCTATGTAAAAGCTGTTTTTCGTGTAATGGTAACACAGATTTGTAATCAACAGAAATTCTGTATTTTTTTAACCAAAGACTCGGTGTAATAACAATCACTGTTTGACCATGTCAGTTTAATGAAAATCGTTTGCTGATGCGGTTAAAACTGGATAATATCTGCTGTAGTATGAGTGAAAATGCACTGAAGTGCTGTTTTGGTTATTTAATCACATTTGGCTGCTGTAACTGCATCTGAACAACATTCAAGAGAGCAGCTGGCTCTCACTGCGCTTTGCTAATAAACAAAGTAGTATTTTGCTTGATGAGTGCTTATTCTAACACTTGATACACATCCACCCTTTGTGTTCACTTTAATCTTCATTGGAGTTGAATTTGCAATCAAATCCTTGTGAAGAATATCCTAGGAAAACAATGTGTGCAGAAGTTCCAGGATACACAATGTGATTTCACAAATAACAACGCAATATCAAAATATGTATTTATTATAAAATTAGACGCTTTTAAACACAAACAGTTTCTTAACATAATAATGCGTGTATGTATAACACTGTAATGCACAATCATGTTATTTACATCTCTTTTTTCGGGACTATCAGAATATGTACGCCACAGTGATATCACATGAATGTATAAATAGTTATATCACCCCAAATACAAAAGCAATGGAAAGTTAGGAAAGATATAAAGGAAAGTTCACTATCTTGTAGTTATTGATTTAAGAGCAACAGGAATAATAGAGAGAATTTAGTTTTTTTTTGTAAGTTTTATTTATTTATCATTTCATGCCAATCTACTGCTCCTCACTCCAGTCCAGTAGGTGGCGGTAATGTTCCTCTAAACTGGTTTGCCAACCGCGACTAAACACTACAAGAGGAAGACTGACCCCAATGCCTTATGGGATAAATCTTGTCCTCAGTAGGCTCTAGCTAACGGCTAACAACTCCTTTCAACATGAATAATTGGATAACTAATCACAGAAGACATTCATTGTTTGATTTATTAGTTTTATAGTCTCTAAAAACACTGGTCTACCATGCTGGATTACAAAGCTTCTGAAAGGGACCGGAGGCCTTGTTGGAAAGCTACAACGGTGATGGAGCGGAGGCTATTTAAAGTGAGTTTCTGGCTGTAAAATAGTAATTAGAGTAACTTGATGTCATATACAACATCAATTTGATTAATTTGTCACCCATCTGTACCTTTCAATTCACTCACCTCTCTACTTTCTAACTTTACATGCAGGCCCTGCTTATCACCTGTTGGGGTGCCAAATAGTGATCGTCTGCCAAAAACTGAAAGGTGGAGGCATACAACCGCAAAATGGTAATTCTAGTTATTTCATACACGAAGGCCGGTTTGCATGGGTGCATCATGGTTCAACGTGAAATGAATTCAACTCAAAATTATTGTGATGACTTTATTTATTTTGTTCCATTGTTGTTTAGGCCTACATGATTGCAGGTGGACTGGTGCTTACGGGAACTATGGAAGTCTCTTTAGGTTTGTCCAAATCCTGCATATCTTTGTCATTTTATTCATGAACATTATGCAATTGTCCACTTTCCAGTGTTGATGCTAACTATACAACTATAAATTCTATGAAAGTGTATTATTGTTGCATGTTAAGACAAGTGCTTTTATTTGTCGTACACTTTCAGATGGATGACATCTGGGAAGAAGAGGAGCGTTATACAGACCAACTGAGAGAACATCTTCTCTGTGTTGAAGCTCTGAGGCAGGATGTGTTTACTGATGTGTGATGCTTTGATTGTTGTTTCAGTAAGTATAGTAATGTCATAGTATAGAATACCATCAAAATGCCATAGTATAGTATTCCATACAAAATCATTAAAAAGACACAGTATAGTATGTCATAAACAAAAGTCATAGTACAGTATGTCATGAAAAAAAATCATGGTATAGTATGTGATAAAAAATATCATAATATAGTGTGTCAT
>CAKAOH010021343.1:0-11090 GCA_916701665.1 Sebastiscus tertius | reverse complement strand
AAAATATCAGATTTCAAGAATAAAAGTTATAACAAAGTTATAATACCCCCAGTAATGTTTCAGGAAAAATATTCCCTCCCTTGTTTTCTCTCTCTCCTTCACACACACACAATGGGACACGACTGTCCACAGCTGTCCCAAAGGATACCAGTTCATCTCACAGACCATAAACCAAAGCTCATTAGAAATTCCTGAGAAATTAATAATCCTTGCAGCTTCCTGTGCAGAGGGCCATGTGGATGAGGACGCTGATGAGCTTGATGTATATTTCATCCTGTTTTCCAGAAGCAGGTTTTTTGTTCCTTTGGATTAAAGCTAATTATCTGCTTTAATGTCGAGGAGGAAGAGGAGCAGAACGAGGAGGGCACATTCAGGAGTACAACTCCCACTAATTCAATCCAGTCCAGAAAATGGATTCACCTTTGGATTTTACTTTTATTGTCTCTTTTTGATCTGGGGGTTTTAAATTCAAGCTTCATCTCATGTTAAAGTGTTTATTGTTTATTAACTGGATCCCCGTTAGCTGATTCCTTGGCGATCGCTAATCTTTCTGGGGTTAACAGAAAGGACAAGACATAAGACTTATAAAACGTGACATAAAACATACAGTTAACATAGTACAGTCAGATACTTAGTGTATAGTATCAGTATAGATAATATACATTATAAGCTGCATTCATAACTTCCAGCAGTTCCAGTCATATGGCCGGTGACATTAGGTGTGCCTTCACTTTGTTACGTGTTATGTGAGGAGGGTCAGTGTATCTTTTGGTCATTCGATTTTCCTTTCACAAAAGGATATTAAAATACCCAAAAATGAGTGGTTATTTGATTTTCATTTTAAAAACAAAAATTTAAATTGAAATACAAGGCATTTTTCTTCTTCGGGGTCGAGATGGGATGAACTAAACTTAAAAAACAGGTTGATTTTCTTTTTTATTTCTAAAAACAAAAAATAAAATCACTAGAAGACAGAAACGAAAAAAAAAAAAAAATTTTCTGTGACCGGAAGTTGCGTAAAAGCGCGCATGAGGACGGTGCTGTGTGTAACTGAAGGTGATGGACATTGATTAGTATGTAGTTTTTCACATCAATAGAAATGTGTGTCTCAGGGAAGAACACATGACTGCAGAAAAATTAACTTCGTTAAAGTTGGAAAGATACAGACAGATTCGAACTTCCCGGATCAATAACTCATAACCGAAACGTTGTTAAAACACAAACGACGGCTCTTTCTAACCATTGTAAGGAAGTTATTGTACCTTAGACAAGAGTATGGTGATGTGTCTTTTGTGTTCATCAGGTACGTGGGCGATCCAGTGAAGGATGGCCTCATACACGGTAATCTTCTTTCTCACAATAAAGTCTTCTCTATGAAGGATGTCAGTGAGTTCCTGCACAGAGAGCTGCAGCAACTCTTTGGAGAGAACAACCTCCTCGAAGTGCGCAAGGATACAGCGGTAGGCCTTGCGCTGCAGTCCGAACAAGAAGCAGATGTTGGTTAAATGAAATATGCCGATACAGTTCTTTGGGCAGAGCCGCTTCCCCAGGGAAGTCGCAGCAAGTTTGCACAACGCCCATTACGTTTAGCTGATCGGCGGAGGTCACAGATCGATGATGCCAACAGGACCACATCATCATCTGCAAAAAGCAGCGATGAGACCCTCAGCACACCGAACTGCAAACCCTCCCCCCCTCCCCCACCCCAACTACGTCTCGATATCCTGTCCGTGTATATCACAAACAGGATTGGTGACAAAGCGCAGTGTTCTTTTTGTACTTACAATTTATACATTTATTTTATTTTTTTTTATCAGAAGTTTTTTATGCATATTTGCAATAACCAATGGTACTGTAAATTACTCTCGGGACTTCTCCATGCTCCATTCTTAATCCCATTGGTCATGTAGCTGTCCTTTATGGAGAGAGAGAAAAAATAACAACAATTAGAACCCACACCAGTGTTTCCCCGACTTCAAAAAACGCTCACCTACACATCTGATAAGTCAACCAGTAGGGTAATTAATTACATGGCTATGCATCGGCCGAAATCTCTAAAGTGAAACCATGGGTGTCATTTTTGCATGAAAAAGAAATCAGCCGGATAATATACAAAGAAATGAATTGAATTTAAAGTGGCATATAATCCACAGAATAGGACATTGAGCACGAGAAGGTAACAAAAACGTTAATAGCACATGATTTCTAGGGCTGACTTCTCTATTGTTGCATGAATAATAATCAAACACAGTGGCTCCTTGTAGGGATGTCCATAATTAACCGTTAACCGACATTAAGCATTTCAACCGATTAACGCTATGGGTTAAAACGGTTAAAAGAAATGTTAATAATTAACTCAAAAGCTGAGCGGCTCAGAGGAGCGGCTCGTCACTTTAAGGAGAAAAGCTGGTCCACCTTAACAGCCCACCTTAAGAGGCGCAGCCGGAGTTGCAGGATACAGGAAGTTGGCTTCGGTCTCTCTGGCTCACTTGAGCGTATCGGAGTTGTAGTTTCGTAGCATTTATTCACCGACAAATAAACTGTACACACACTGCTACACCTACGTTATCGGTTAAGAACATTTTTCAAAATGAGCATCCCTAGCTCCTTGTGATAGATCAGATAGGACTATGTGCAGGTGTTTGACATACCTGTTTTCTGCGGATTTGGGCCTGGGCCAGTTCAGCTCCAGGAAGAAGACCATGGGTTGTCTGGCCTCAGACTTCTCCGTCTTGGGAGTCCCCCCTTGCAGCGTTCAAACTTTTCACCAAGTTGTTACGATGCAGCTGAGGGATGTAGCTGTAGTTGTTACGGCTGTATGTGTTTCCTGTGCTGTTGTCCCTTTCCCCTCTCCAGTAGCTCTGCCCAGGTGTGCTGCACTGCTCAACAAGGTGCCCAGGTGTGCTGCATTTGCTAAACGAGGTTGAGAAGGGAAAGGTGCTTAAAAGCTCCTGTGGCAGCTGCAGCAGCAGAAAGGGAGAGGCTTCTGGTGTGGGGACTGCTGGTTTTGCTGCCTCTCAGCTTAGGACTTGATATTGTTCTTTTAATATTTCCTTGTTAATAAATCCTATGGATTTGAGAGTTTAAAGGTGTCTTCTGTGTTTGGTTTGGGTCAGTGTTGAGAGGGTCGTTTGCTCCAATAGGGCTGGCCAAGGGTGGGGCGTAACAGTAGTCCTTGGCAACTTTCACTGTGGTGACATGGTAACGTTTGGACTCTTTTTTTTTTTTTGTCTGAGAGACAACAATTTTAATGTTAGCCTACAGTCACAACATACTGTGTCTTTTTCATTCTTTTAGAGAGAAATTACAACAAGCCACCATCACTTCAGTGGGGGCATCATTCTCTTGTGAAGTTGTTGAGTTCTCCTCAGATTTCCTTCAGGCAAACAAACAATATTATTTTCAAAAATAACTTGAAAAGTATGTCTTACGCAACTTCGTCTTTCTGGTAGTAGTTTAGTGCAGTGAGGAGGGTCCGTGCTTCGTACACTGGAGGAGAGAAGGCAAACCGCTTGGCAGCATACATCGGAACATGGTTCTGGAAAGACTCTACATCTGAAGTTGATCTGTAGAGCAAAGGAAAATGTTCAACAATCACAAAACAATACAACTTCAATGGACTTATCACCATTACACATATAGGGAGCATCAAATTCATAACAGCGCTATCATATATTCATAACAGCACCAATCCCACTTTTTCAGTCCCGATAGCGATTTACTTGAATTTCCCTTGGGATCAATAAAGTTACTATATCTACCTACCTGGGCTTTGGGTATCGGCCCATTGGTATCGGTGCATACCTGATATAGGCTACACATTTTTGCAATGGGAGAATGTAAGAATCACTTTAGGCCTACAACAATGATTAATTAAAGTTTAAATGTAAAATGTATAATTTGTCAAAGCCACAGGGCGCCACTGGAGAGGGGCTAAAGAGCCATGCCATGTATGTGAAAGATCTATTTTTAAAAACATTTTTGGTTTTAAGTAGCTAGTGTTGTGTATGTAGTGTTGATGGACTTGATCATTCTGGCTGCACACACATGCACACACACACAGGAAACTCTTCCTGGTTGTTCTGTCACGCTGTGATAACCTCTAATGGATGGATGGAGGGATGACCTCATCTCTCTCTCTCTCTCTCTCTCTCTCTCTCTCTCTCTCTCTCTCTCTCTCTCTCTCTCTCTCTCTCTCTCTCTCCTCACCATTGTGGTGACCTCTGCTTGCTCTTGCACTAACATGGCTTTCCACATGTCAAAGCAATCAGAGACTTAAGTAATTGGGGTGGAGTGACCCTTTAAGGCTTGCTTTAAACATTTTAGAGAATTGTAGATTCTGTAAAATGTGCTTGTAAATGAATGTGTGGAGGTGGGCGTGGCTGGTATTCAGCTGCAGGAGAGAGAGAGAGGTGTGGGGAAGGCTCATGAGAGAGCGGGTCCAGGTGATATGATTGAAAAGCTGGTACTCATTGTCTAATCACACTCTCCCTTTAAGTGCAGTATAGCGTGCTGACCTCAGAGGGCTGAGACACACACGGAGAAAGGAGCGGGCCACGTAGGCTGGGTTTGCATCGCATTGCAAGTTGTTAATCTGCGTTAAAAGTCGTAAATTAAAGACTGTTTGATTTACATTTACAGCAAGTTGTCCTGTCTGTGTTTGTGCTGAGGGAACCCACGGGGATGTCTGCATGAAACACAAGAAGAGTGACAGGGTTTGAGTGACTGATGGAGATGAAGTAGGACAGCTCTCCCATGAGAGAGTGACCTAAACCAGATGATTCATCCCTCTGTGTAATGACGATGACATCAGAGGGCGAGAGGATGAGAACAGGGATGTAAACAGAAACAGATGTTGCGTTAAAGGGAGAGTGACAAGACGATGACAAGTTCACTTTCATCCGACCATCATCCACTCAGCCGTCTGCCTGACATGAAGGACATTAGAGGATGAGAGAGAGAAAGAGAAAGTGTTTAAACATAAAAACCAGGTCATTCATGTTGATGAAGGGTAAGGAAGCGTTAAAATACAATTTGGAAATAGGTCATTAATTTTGAGGGAGGGTGGGACTTTCCTCTAAATTATTATTGAACTGTGTTACGTTAATGTCTATTTCTCTCCTCAGATGTTTTCAGAATCATCTTGTAGCACGGTTTAGCTGTAAAATGAGAAGGTTTGTGACGCCACCGCCATTGTGAAATCTGGTGAAGGAACGCCAGGTTCCGGTCACATGACCGGAGCAAAGCCAATAGGAACGCTCTCTCAATGAACTGACCTGTGATTGGTCAAAGTCTCCCATCACGGGCTAGATTTACTAAAGCCTGAAGACAGAGCCATGAGGAGGAGCAGAAGTCTAGTTATCTCTCAGAACACTTGAATTACAATATGATGAAAGGTTATTATGGGATTTTTGCCCAATGATGCCAAAAATATACTGACTACTGAAGCTTTAAATTATTTTTTTGCATGTCTTTGACTTCATATGCAATTGTTTAAACATACCTTTTCAAAAATACTTTTCAAGGAAACAAAAGATTTGCTCTTACCCTGTCCAGATATTGTATGAATAAATCATGACCATTATTGAATTCTCTCTCTCTCTCTCTCTCTCTCTCTCACTACTCATACACACATATTCTATTGTTATTAATATTATTGGACCTTGACAAGTCATTGCCTGATCTGCTTCAGCGAGTTCTGCACACTAAAATGGTTGAGGCACCCATCTCTGTGTGTGTGTGTGTGTGTGTGGCACGTTTACAACAATAATAATTTAGTGCTATTTGAGAGGATGGAATGAAGCCAGAGAGAGAAGGATCGTACAGACTCCATGACATGATGCAGTACGTGCTGGATGACGAGTTCCTGACTCCATCAACATCCTTGACACAGTTTTCTTTTCAGGTTCTCTCTCTCTCTCTCTCTCTCTCTCTCTCTCTCTCTCTCTCTCTCTCTCTCTCTCTCTCTCTCTCTCTCCATTTTTCTGACATTCAGCTGATGTTCTGAACAGGTTAAAGCAATTTGCATTTTGCAACTCGTATAAAAACACCACCCACTGACCAATCGGTTCTCTTGGAAAATGGCATCACCATTTCTGGAAGATCCCGTTGACTAAGGTGCGCGGAGCTGTGAGACAGGCCATCACACAGCAATTATTTTTGTAAACACATAAACCAGGCCTTGTTTCTTTGGATTTTGAAGTCTTTATTTTTTATCTTCGTTTAATGGTTTCCCCTGCCTGGAAATAAATGATGGTACTGAATTACCTTCTTTTTGTGCTCCAATTTCTCCACCTCCAGTTTTGCTTTTTTTATTAGGGTCTTTTTGTGCTGTATTTCTAGTTGCTTTATCTCTATATCTAATTCTAGTGTCCTTTTGTACAAGGCCCTCACATTGTCTGCTCCGACCTGAAACACAAAGCACATAACATGAGTTGCTTTAACATTTAAACAGTCCCTTTGCAAGGCTCATTTAAAGAAAGGTGCACATGTCGCATCGACTACAAATACTTTAAAGTAAGGTTAATTCATTACCACGTGTGACCGTTTTGGCCTAGATGTGGAGGCGACAGGCTCAGGGAGAGGAGGATTTACCTCTTCCTGCTAAATTATCAAAGCAATGGATTCATTTTAAAACAGAGAGCATTTATTAGTCCCATGTGCAGACCGCCACCATCTGCAGGTAATTTAAGATAAATCTATTGAACTTTATTTAAGCCATCTGTGTTCACCACTTAACACAGATGGTGAGTGTCCACACTTGTGTTAAGATGGGCAAACTGAAAACTGCATAAAAGTGGTAACGGAAGACTAAAATGTACCCCTAAAGCTCTCTCAGAGCACACTGACAGTGTCTCATCGTCTGGGGCCTCCACCTGACAAAATAAAACAAGTAAATTGACTATTTAATCCATGATCAGCAAATACAGATGACATGCCAGCCAGTGTATACCACGGGTTGCTTTTACTGTTACCTCTGTATGAGACAGTGTGTATGTAGGTGGCAGCAACACCAGCGTCTCCCCATCAACTGTAGGGCAACTTTATATTATATTTCTGTTTTATTAACAACCCAGTAGCTTCACTTAGTTTCATGGACTTATTGACACATACCCTGTACAAATGTGGCCTGTTGGGAGCTGCCACCACCAGGGTCCGAAGAGACACCCCCTTTCACCCCTTCCATTGAGGGACGACCCTCATTATTGCTGAGGGCCAGGGGCCCCCTCCTGTCTTTCTCATTTCATTTCTTTTTCTGTTGGCTGCAAGCAGAGTCAAAGCATTTCCTTGTGCTTTTGTATATCGATATCATTCTACAACCGACACGGATTGAATCACTAAAGCCTCCTACTTGTTGCACTTATAAAGATATGAAAGTAAGCCTGCTCACCGCTTTGAATGATGTTTTTATATTTATTTTCAGTCCACAGTAAAAATACAGACGGCAGCTGTTCTTCATGTGCAGGTGTTTGTTAAACAGGTAACAGGCTACAGAGAGGAAACACTGCTGCTCTGCCACTGATAACTGTGTCTTTATTAATACAGTTCAGACATGAACGCCATCTAAAGTCTCTACAGCTGTTAAAGCCGACTGACAGCTGATCCAGCTGTGATCAGCTGCTGCTGTCATCAGAAACGGACGTCGCTTCACGTGACGCTTCAGAGGAAAGGACGTCTCATTTCTTTAAAAAAATATTTCCTTGTTTCCTCTCTCCTTGCATGGTTTCCTTGCGTCTGTCCATGCTTCCCTGGTGGGAGGGTCTAAGACGCGAATGAGGGAAACGTGGATGCAATTAAGAGTTTTGGGATGCACCCTCTGTTACATGCTCCTCCCCTTTCTGATCATGCTGATCCTGATGTCTCACTCATGGGGTGCATCCCAAAGCTCTTATTTGTCTTTTCCTCACTCCTTGATCCTCGCTTGAACTGGAAGTTGTTCTGGTGCGCCATCTTGAAGACCGTCCCAAAGCTCTTATTCCTGCACCGAGGAGGGATCTCTGAAGAGCGATGAGCGAGGATACACAAGAGCATCCTTCACGGAAGTCTTTTACCGAGTGACACGCCCCCTTATTGGATATCAGTTACTGATTGGACGCTGCTGCCGACCGGACTGCCGACCGGACTGATCTGATAACTTTACCTCTCAACATCACTGAGTTTCATACCGGAGTGAAGACAGATCACAGATTAAATGTTTCATGGTTTAGTTGTCTTCTGATTCACTATCTAGTTAAAATCTGTGTTAACTGTAGCTCTGAACAGCAGCAGAAGGACCTGCAGTATCTCACTGAAGGGGGTTTGTAAGACCTGACAAACAAACTTAAAATACCTTTCTTCATTTATTATAATGATTTGTCTTTTCATGATCTGTTATTTCCCCAGTTAACTTTTATTAATGATACTATTAAAGTCAGAGAGAGAAGGAGAGTCTGTCTGTCAGCAACAAACACCTGCAGGCTGCATATGAGCCAGAGAGGCCCACATGCTGCATATTTGTCACAGACTATAGGGCATTGTTGGTGTTTCCAAAAACATAATAGCGTAGAGGAATAAAGAAAGACTGAAAAGGGATATTTGTGTTAATTGTACTGATACATTAAAACATGTTGCTGGTTAGAAATCCTCATCTGAACTCAAAGGTTTATCAGATTGATTTTACTGCACATGACAGCCGGTCAGGGTGACTCACTGGGAGAGAGAGAGAGGGAGAGAGAGAGAGAGAGAGATGGACACAAAGAGTGACAGATTTGGAACAACGGAGTGAGCGAGAGAGAAAGACGATGAGTGATAGTCCAACCCGTGAGTCTGGCTGTTCATGATACACTGTTTGAGTAACAATCTGGCACGTGTGTGTGTGTGTGTGTGTGTGTGTGTGTGTGTGTGTGTGTGTGTGTGAGTGATAAATCCGATGAGCTGTTAGGATACCCTGGATGTCTCTGCTCCTGCCCACGTCTTCACTGAACAGCAACAGTCACGCGCTCTCAGCAGAGAATCAGTGGGCGGGCTGAGAATCCCTTATGTCTCGTTCACGCTACACGATCCTTACAAGAGTTCAACAGACCAATAGCTACTGGAACAAAGGATGCCTTAAGTCCTCCCTGCATGCATCCTAAAGCGTCGTCCCAGTGGCAATAGCTCAAACTCCGTTCGCAGGGGGTGATCAGAACAGTCCAAAATGGCGCTGGCCTTCCCGAGGACCTGTTGGTGATAGATGACAGTAAGCTGAGTCTGACTTACCCCAATGATTTCACTTGCCACTCTAACGAGGCTATTAAGTCTATTTTTGTCGGACAGAGTGAGGTTGCCAAACCATGCTACCATACCAAAGGTTAAGACAGACTCAATAAAACCTTGATTAAAAAAGTGTCATCATGGTCGCACTCACATTAAAAGAGTTCATTTTTCTTAGAAAGAAAAGATGCTGCTGTACTTTTTTTGAAAGACAGCTTCTGCATTAGGTTCAAAACACAGTTTACTATCAATAACTGTGCCGAGATATTGGTAGCTGTCCACCAGTTCAATATCAGAATCCTTTATAACAGTCAGAGTAGGACCGGTGGAAGAGTACAACTGGTCAGAGTACACACCATTGACACTCACACCATGCTGTGATCTATCGGTTAAAAAAATCCACTATCCAGCCGACGATGCTAAAATCAAGTTTAAAAAAGGGAAATGAGTTTCTCTGCGAGTAAGTGTGGCTGTATAGTGTTGAATGCAGAGGAGAAGTTGATAAATAAAAGTCTGGCATGAGCCTTAGGGGTTCTCGAGGTGTCTAAGCAGACGGTTAAACAAAGAGAGGACAGCATCCTTTACACCTCTGCCCCGTCTAAAGGCAAACTGCGGAGGGTCAAGCATATTCTGTACCTGCTGTAGGACCTCACTTTTCACTAGTTTTTCAAAGGGTGGTACTGAGAGATGAGGTGGTTGGAGACTTGTGCTATACCTGCTCACCTAGTTATTGTGTTTATCAGGGACCAGGTATGCAAAAGGGAAAAAAAAGCCACTATCACATCATACCCTCGCTGCTGGCCTCAGTCGTGGACTCCTCTTCCACGCGTTAGTGTGCTACAGCTCAGTGGGTGGGAGGGACGGACAGATAGGTTGATCACGTTGGCATGAATCACGCAGTCCTCCCTCACTCACTCCTACTACTAGCACTGACACATATTTCAGTACACACATTTATGATTGCATTTTTAAACAGAACGGGAAACGATACCACACAAACTGTCTGATGCTCGAGTATTTTGTCGTGTTTCCAGTACCATCATTAAAGGTCCCATATTATAAAATAGTCCGATTTTTTTTTTTTTTTTTATTGTAAAGCAGGCTTAAGTCCTACATAGACACTGTGAAAGTATCGAAACACTCAATCCACAAGGAAATACGCACAGCCCGTATTCAGAAACTCTACATTTGAAACAAGCCGTCTGGATTTCTGTCCACTTGTGATGTCAAAAATAGACAATATTTAGACCCTTTACACAGATTTAAACGTAAACATTCTAAATGTGTCCCAGTTTATTTCCTGGTTGCAGTGGATGTGAATGACATCAGCTGACAGGAAGTACACATGGACCCAAGCTGTTGCCTAGCAACGCAATTCTATTGCAATTTCGTTGCAATTCCATAGAAATGCGTTAAAACGGAGTGTTTTAGACAGAGGGTAAATATAGGCATATTCAGGCCGACAGTATGAGGAAGATAAAGTTGTTTTTTAACATTACATTATGTAAACATGTTCTAGTAGAAACACAAAATACAAGTATGATCCTGAAAATGAGCACGATATGGGACCTTTAAGGTTTAATTTCATGCAGCTCCTCCTCCAGATATAGTGTTTTCTTCCACCCTGTCCTCTCTGTTACAGTTGTCCATCTGACTATTGCAGTATTTACACTTTAAACTAACAAACAGGACTTTCAAACCCAGGAGACCGGCTGTCTCGTGTGAAACCAAAAGTCAACGTTCACTTATTTCAATTAAGGTCCATTTAGCTTAATAATAGGTGTGTGGCGATTCACTCAGCTTACGATACGATACACGATATTGGGTTCACGATCTCGATACGGTATGATATTATAACA
>CAKAOH010021340.1:0-41561 GCA_916701665.1 Sebastiscus tertius | reverse complement strand
CATTAATCTTGTCCTAATTGTTTTGTTATCACTATTATGTAGTCATATTATTTCTTTACATTAATCTTGTCTCTAGGTGGGGGCTTCAGATAAGCCCAGTGGGGCTTTTTGCCTCTTCCTGCACTGTATATTATTCATTTATTTTTTTTGTTATGTTGTATAGTCTTAAATTGTGCAAAACAAATAAATAAATAAACAAACCTGCCACAGTGGCAGGTGAGGAAAAAAAGGTTAATTTCAGACCCTGTGTGTGAAAGTCAGACACTTACACCTGAACCAGAAGCTCTCCTGGTTGCACTCTCTGAACACCCTCTTCTCCTCCTCTGTGGGGATGTACTCCACTCCCACTGGAGCCTGTAGATTAACACAAACACAACAACAACACCTTTAATTCAATTAGTTAATTAGCACTAGACCTGTTGGCAAGCCACTCAGACAGAGCCACCACTTCACAGATAAACTAATGCGATTCAAACAGACAGAAGACAACAACACTAACTAGCATCCTTCAGTTCATCCAGAGTTGAAGCTACCACGTTAGCATGCTGGTTTAAAGGTGTGTTTACCTGTGAGTTTACCTGTGCTCCTCTGTGCTGCCGCTCCTCTGTGAAACTTGTGTTGGAGGACATGTTGACGGCAATGCCAGGTTTAATTTAAGCGTTCAATAGCATGTGAAATAACAAGATATAAGACACTGAACGGTCTGACTTCTTCTCTCTGTGTGTTTGGTACAATGTCATTGCTCCAGCTAGCACTGACATGACCCGGAAGTTAAAAAAATAAGCGTGCATTTGTGGGTTTAGCTGAAGAGACAAAAGTGTTGTTGTTATAACTGTATATACTCTGGGGGGATTGTCTTTTGAAATAATCATACATTACTGTTTTACTAGTGATCAAAAACCTAAAGGAGTACATTAGTTAGACAATTGATTTAAACTAGGTCTTTTATTTTGAAAGTTCAAGAGTTAAAGTGGTGACTTACTCCCTCTAGTGGTTGTCAAGATAATAACAGCATAATAATGTCATAACTGACTTTTTGGTATATTACCATAGACTATATGGTTTAGGTCAGGGGTCAGCAACCTTTACTATCAAAAGAGCCATTTAAAGGCAAAAAACAAATAAAATCTGTCTGGAGCCGTAAAACATTTGAGCATTGTGATGAAGGTAACACAGTTTATAGTCTAAGCATATAGTATATAGTAAAGTCTAATGCAGTGAAGGCCAAAGTGCAAATGTACTACGGAGTATTAGACCCACATTGAGGGAAAAACATCTGAGATTTTGAGAATAGAGTCATAATATTACGAGAAAAAAAGTCGTAATATTATGAGAATAAAGTCATAACGTTGGGAGTAAAAAGTCATAATATTATAAGAATAAGTTATTACTTTACGAGAAAAAAGTAATAATATTACAAGAATAAAGTCATGACTTTATTCTCAAGGTGGAGCTTTAAATTCTAATGCAATACTGTAGTTTACTAAATAATAGTCAATCACATTAATGATATTAATGATAATTAATTGTTGTATTTTGTGAGTAAAATCTGAATCTTCAACATCAATGTCAGGTAGCCTAAATAATAAAATCAACACATTTTCCTTTCTTAAGTGACCCTGTGAAACATGTTATTTGTGTCTCAAGATACTACATCTAAATGTGAATTTAAACATGTTTTCAAGATGCTTTATCTCTGGAAGCGAAATACATGCATTCCTTGTCTAAAGTTTTTGTAAATCGTAGTTTTAATTTTTTTTGGTTCTTCAAGGTTTCACCTTTTTTCAGTGTTTTAGTATGTGGGAATGTACAGTATGTGTATATTGTCTTATTGTGATGAGATGTTGTTGTTGTTGTTGTTGTTGTTTGCTACTGCGCAAAACCAATTGCCCCTCGGGGACAAATAAAGGTCTTGAACTTAAATGTAGTACTAATGTTTTCCTCTGAATTAGAAGTACACAGTAAGTAAGTAGTATACAGTTGAGTTGCATATTTTTAAAGTGCTGTGGGGGCATTTTCAAAGTTATTTCAGGGTACAATGAGTTAGAATAGTAGCATAATTCAATATTTTTCTTATCTATCTAAACAGCATAATAAATCTATAGCTGTTTGGGGCCCTTATAGTTGCGGGCCTAGCGGTAAAGTCTGTCCCAAAGGCAAAGCATTCGGCCCGTTCTGAACAGGCATGTTTTGAACAGGCACTGCATTAGTCTGATTATATCAAGAAGTTGCCAGTAAGAATAAAACGGTACAATGTTGTAATGCCATTGTATGGTGCCTAGGTGATGCTGTTGCACTTGCACGCTGTTTGATAAGTAAGATGTTGATTGTCTCTTATATGTGGTTGCATAAAGTTAAAAAAAGCACTGAAAACTTGGCAAAGCGACAGTACAGACAGAAGATATAGAGTACATATCTGTTTACCCAGAGCAGGTCTAGAGAGGAAGAGACAAGAGGAGAAGAAGAGTGACTAGATGACAATCAATAGCTAACATTTATTGATAAAACTAAAAATAGAAGTGTATTTTTTCCTCTGTTGTCCCAGTTATCATCCCTTCAGTTTTACAGGCAACATGACAAGGAAGTGCCAGACCAAAATTAATTTGTGTCTGATCTGTGCTGGTGTGCGTGACAGAGGAGGGTTATGGTTTATTTTAGTCATATAAGGTCGCACCATGCAGAGCGGCAGGGCACTTGGGCCGATCACAGCAGCACCTGGGCAGCAGGCTGCACCTGACTGCATTACCCTGCAGAGGTTCACCTGTGACGATCAACACTGGGGTCACTTGAGCCTACCAGATGGGCACTTGGGCCACTCTCCGGTGTGATATGTTGGACCATGGGTGCAAATTACCTGCTGATTTAACCCTGGCACATTTACATTGACATTTATCATTTAAAATGTCAGTGTTTTGTGCAAATAAATAAACGGTGTTGATTCAACTTTATGGTAATTTTGGAGGTTTGTAGTTTCCATTAAAATGTATTGCGTTATACTGACTTTATTATTTTGTCCACCCAAATAACAGAAACACCTCTCCGTATAATGCAATTTAGTTCGAGAGCACCACAAACTACATCCAGAGCATTATAACCTTCCCTGTTGTATTAGACCGCATTCGTTTTATAGATGTAACAGTGCAGTGGTGGTGACTGTAATAGAAAAAGGGAGATAGAGGATGTCCTCACCTAACATCGTCAGGTCACAACCTCCATGGAAATTCAATGCATCAGTGTGGCTTAGGCTGACTTTCCCTCCTCTAAGTCCCCTCAGCACATCATAGACAGTTTTATAGGCCTCATGTAGATCATTGATATGTTGAAGTATTGAACAATGGGTAGCTGTATTAAGAGAATCAATAGTTTGTCACACAAAAAATCTCATTGTGTGCCAAAAATAGAGCATAGACAAACTCTGTAGGACACAGTGCACATCCGGCAACCCCCTCCACCCCCATGTGGTCTATCTGTTAGTGGGATAAACCTTTGCCAGGGGTGCTGTACTCTCTGCCACTCTTCTCCCATTGGTCCAACAGCTGGAGCCAGCATCACTCTGAGGACTGTAGAGTAGTTTTGATTAGGCGATTACAGGAGTTTTTCTGCTTTAAATGGATGGACTCATTTGCAAAACGGACAAACAAACAATAGAACTTTATATGAATGTTAGGTGTAAAACCAGTAAGGTATTTAGGTGAGGTATACAGGTTAGTAACAGCAGGTGTAGGTGCAGGGGAAGACACTAACTGAAGACTTATCAGGTACCATGTGAGTTGGATTGCGACACAACTTGCAGAGAGAGATTGCAACAGTGTCAGGTAAGACTAGTCAAGGTTTGAAAGGTGTGCTTATCTATGAGGCGGAGGTGTCCCTTGGTGATGTGAACGCTGCACATCACACTCTTCTCTGCCCTCCACGGATCCCACCCCTTCCAACCTTTCACTCCACCTGCCTGGAGGAAGCCCTTCTAAACCTGAGGCCCAGGTGAGCTCAGCACACACAGGGAGAGCATGGACTCACTACGCCCGCCACAGGTGAGGACAAGAATGGCTTCTTTTGATCTGTATGCTGTCACCTCAAAACTTTGGAATAAGAATTTAGTGTTATTCTTTAGTTTGAATAAACTTTAAAGCCCATATGTCTAATGGGTAAACACAAAATATTATGTATTATTGCTATTATTTTTAAGTTTTTACTTCATTGTACTGGTAAGATTTGTTCATGATGCCATTGTTTGTGTTGTTACTATTATGATGGTAACATATTTTACTGGTAGTATAGAAACATAAGAAGGTATCTTATGGTTTATAATGTACAAAGTCATATTTTTAAGTATATGTTTTTTTTACAAATTAAATAGATGAGCTTGTAAGCAGACCACAAAGTAGGATCAAGGCCAATGAAAGTCTTGTAGAGACACTGTATTAATATCAATATGACATTAAGCTTGGTAACGATTGCCTGTGGAACACTGAAACATAAAATTAATGTTCAATAAAATTGTGTAGTGATATTATTATAAACATAAGTAACTATAGAAAACAGGGCTTTGGTAAATTAAACATAAATGAGAATAATAAGATATAGTATAAGTACATTTATATATGAGAATTGTATCAATAGTTAATAAACTAATTCAAATAGCAAACTGATTTAATATATCTAAGTCCAAGTGTAATGCCGTTTTTATATTCATTTAGCTGGTAGGTTTCTTTCTGTGTCGTACTGTTGTGTGAATGGAATTTTACTGCAGCTGGACCATGTGACGATAAGATCAATACTCTGGCATGTGAGGGAAAGTGTGTGTGGGTGTCTCTATCTGTATGTGTGATATTGATGAACCTGATGCCCTGACAGGCGATGGATTAAATACAACTGATGTCTGTTAAATTCTATGACACGATATGATGCCAACCACCATTATAATGTATGGGGCAAACATTCAGGTTGGCATATTTGATTTAATGCAATCTCTTAAAAAGGTGTTCATTTCAACCCAGTCCCTATAAAGAATCCTTCGTGACATTTGAATAGAGACAAATAACATTTAAGGAGCATTTTCAACAATAAATATAAAGCATTTTGGAATAAAATCCTTCTTTTCTTCTTTTTTTCTCTAGTCAACGGCTTCTCAAAGCAATGGCAAAGAAGACCACAATGAGAGACATGGAAAAAAGAGCAAAGGTATTTTTCATATTGTATGAAATGCAACGATGAATTTAGGGTAACACTTTATAATAATATATAAATGGCAAATTGGCAGTTAATTAAACTGAGTTAATAGTTATTTTACTGTTAACAAACAATGAAATGATAAGTAATAATCTTAACTAATTATTCGTAATGCTATAATTTATGTTATTTTATCATTACTTTGTGTAATATGAAATAATTAGTTCATAAATTATGTATTGTATCATAGCTGATAAGAGATGATAACAATTGCATTATGATTACATTAGTAAACTATTAACAGTTTATTGTTGTAAACATTATAACATTTTATATACTATATTAAGTATTTGTTGGTGTTACCAAATGATTTGGAAAGCTTTAAGAAATTGTTTGTAAAAACATCTATAAACCTTCCACAGATAGATGAACCAGAAAGTATTAACTATCTATCTAAATAATGTTTATAGATGCTTCACAAAGTATTTATTAACAATTTAACAAGGTATTATAATCATCAGTTGTAACTTCATAATAGCATCCAAATAATGTTTTTAGATGGTTTACTAACTATTAAATTATTAACTGTTAACAATGTGTCACAAATATCTATCTATGTAATGTTTATAGATGTTTTAAAACAAATGTCATTAAGGTTTACAAATAATATCTTAATCATTAACAAATACTTATATATATATATAGTATATAAAATGTCATAATGTGTGCAGCAATAAACTGTTAAAATAACATAAATTATAGCATTACTACCGGTGAATAAACATTATTAATTATCTTTTCATTGTTTGTTAACAGTAAAACAACTATTAACTAAGTTTAATTAACTCTATTTACCATTTATAAACAATGGTTATTATAAAGTGTTAACAGATTTAGATAACAGTAACATGAAATGTAGTTGTATAAAAAAAAAAAGGACAGTAAATGCATTCAGGCTTTTTGTCTTAGAGGTCCCAGCGAGTCCGGCACACTCCACTGTGGCTTTGATTGAAGAAGAGCCGGAGGACGCCGATGCCGACCCATGGGACATGCCGGAGCTGAAGGACACCGGGGTCCCCTGGTCAGGTGAGGACTTCTATGTAACATTATTACCAGGACGAGTTCAGTGTACATACTTTAAAGGAACATGTGTGTCCTGATTAGATATACAGTACATGGTCAGTAAGTAATACATTTACATGCCTACTGATGGATTACATATAGCCTAATGAAGATGTGATAAAGTGTCCCACATTGTTACATAACCACACAGGAGCTGTCAAGTACACTGTTTGTGCAGGCAAATAAACAAGCGCATAGCTGTACATTTCAAAGCTATTAGTATTAGTATATACAGCATAACAAGTCTTCAGTGTATAACAATTCTTCTAACAGTGAAAAACCCTCCTTGGAAGTGTTTATGTTTTAAAATCTAACAGCATCAAATCAAAGTAGTAGTAATAACTTTAATGTGGCTTTATTGCAGAGTTGCGTGGAGTGTTCATTTGTTTTCATGGACCTTCCAGGTGTATTTGTACTACAGTCATTGAAACACTTCAACTACACACAATTATTAACTGATTATGTGACTTCTAAAACCAACTGTCTGCACCACTTTTAGGTATGTCCTATTAAAGGGGTGAATACTTATACAAACATTTATTTTATACTTGTAATTAATATAGATAACTCTGTAGATTTCCCTTTGGCTTTAAAAAGTGTAAAAAAAAAAAAAGAAAGTTAAATCTACTTTGATTCAAGGTTGTTAAACAATAAAACATCAACATTTCCAAAGGCGGTTGATACTTTTTTTATCAGCACTGTAGTCGGCTGAAGACATCATTGCCTCATTAGATAGACGATAAATCAAATCAGTGTTATTGATCTGATTATTTAGAAAGCATTGAGGTCATAAATAGTAATGAAACAGTAGCCAGACAACATACTGTCGGCACAGACTGTTTCCTATGACTCTCAACTCTAAGGGCTGTGCAATATGCCTTTTTATGGCAGATATTTTGATATTTCATCGCAGGAAAACCACTGGTGTGATTACTAATATTAATAAGGGCTGCAAACCATTTAGCTTTACCAGTTCCAGGGTCCTACTACTTTGCGTGCTGGCTCACTGACATGGCCTACTGATACACTTAAATGTAACAGAGCCATTGTTTGTGGTATAAAGTGCTGCAGGGATGACGTATTTTTGTAGGTCAACCCGGAAGTTAGTATCGCGCTGGTTCCCTCGACAAAAAGCCATTGAGATTTTTCCATTGGGTTTTTGAATTATCGCAGAAAATAAGCTCTGTGGCAAACAAACATTTATGATACTTGCACGTTTTGTTCAGCAAGATAATCTCCACAAATGAACACCACTTCTATGATTTTTGAAGTGTGAATGCAATCAGCAGAAGTAAAAAGCTAATGTTAGGCTATAAACGAACTACTGTACACCACGGTCGCATGAACACGAGTAGACACAGCGAGGCTGTAAAGGCAGACGAGTGGGCATGATGACGTTTAGTCTCATTTAGCCACTTGTTAGCAACTGTCTTTTTTAAGACACATAAAGGCTTCAAAATTCACAAATGGGATATTTACTGACATATTTTATATCATAGAACAAAATGTTAAAATCTCTTAAGCTGTATTTTTCCTGCTATGACAAATTAAATGAAAAAGGCCCATAAAAGAAATCTTTGAAAACTAACATTTTCTCTTTTTTTGTTTTTGTTAATCCCATTCATGTCTTGTCTCTGTCCCAGCTCTGGATACTAAAGGGAAGGTGTTGAGGGTGTTGGTGTCGGTGGTGAAGTTCATCTTGTTGCTGGGTTTCCTCTACATCTTCATCTGCTCTCTCGACGTCCTCAGCTCTGCTTTCCAGCTCGTTGGAGGTAAACGCGGCAACACTGGTCTGAAGCCACGTGTGGGTGTAATGATGACCCATGAAGCAGCCATGCTGGCTTTTTTCACTGCAGACATTTTTACTTGGAAATGTAGTTTCTAATAACATAAAGAGGGGCTTTGTTCTATTCAAATGTCCCAGTAAGTCCACCCTGAAACTGAAGCATTAATATCATTATTCACACCTGCTTTTTCTACTGTGACATGTCAAAATGTCTTCTGTGAAAAAGTCTTTATCTTAACTACTACACATACAAAAGTACAATGAAACACAGTGATTTATATATTATCCATTCACTCTCCACTGCATACTGTTTTGAAGAGGAGGAAAAAGCATTTTTTGAATATGCACATGCTCCCTTATGTTCACCTTGTCCAGGTAAAGCAGCAGGAGACATCTTTCAGGACAACTCAGTTCTGTCCAACCCTCTGGCTGGCCTGGTCATCGGTGTTCTGGTCACCCTGCTGGTCCAGAGCTCGTCTACTTCCTCCTCCATAGTTGTCAGCATGGTCTCCTCTGGACGTGAGTACGAGCCTCCACTCTTCACACTAATAAACACACAGATACACATCCCTACACAGAATGCATGAATGATGATGGTGTTGGAGGAGGACTGATAATGAAGGAGACTTGTGTTTGCTTTGGCAGTGCTGACGGTCCAGCTGGCTGTTCCTATCATCATGGGCACCAACATCGGCACCTCTGTCACCAACACACTGGTCGCCATGACGCAGGCTGGTGACCGCAGCACCTTTCGCAGGTAATAATTTAGTATTTGATGGATTGCGTCCTTTGCCTCCCTTTCTCTGCAGTTCAGAAAGCCCACAGATATGTTCTCGAGAACATTGTGTTCTGCTGTGAACAAGAATATGCAGAGGTAATCTGGGCACAGTGCTACATTCATATGCAACAGTATATCTACTATCTGACTATGATGAATCACCTTTTATTGCTGTAATGGTCACCTCCAACAACAGATGCATCAGAGCAGCACATGCAGTGAGTTCAGCATTTAAGTAACAAAACTTTACTTGCAGAATTGTGTGTGTGCCAGCTTTTCATGAACTAAGGAAACAGACCTTTTTTAGGGTTGTGGCAAAAGGTTAAGATAAATTTACAACCCATTAAATCTTCAATATCTAATGCACAAAATTAAATCCTACACATACTGCATATTTGACCTATAATGTATGAGCCTCAAGTTTATCTGAAACATAAAAATTCAGCAAATTTGCAGATTACTATTATTGTATGAATTGATTTACTTACTAGACGACTTAGCAATAATATGTAGCTCCCATTAGAAAAATCAATGGTAATTTTACTTTGCATTATCTGTCTTCTTTCACAATGTACCCAGGGCTTTTGCAGGGGCCACCGTGCACGACTTCTTCAACTGGCTCTCTGTGCTGGTGCTGCTGCCTCTGGAGGTCGCCACCGGTTATTTGTACGTGGTCACCAAGCTCATCATTGACTCCTTCCAAATTCAGAGTGGAGAGGCCCCAGACCTGTTAAATGTGATCACTGATATCCTCACTGAGTCAATTATACAGGTAAAATGTCATTTGTGATGATGTTACTTGTGCAAACTACCTTTATTGTTCAAATCTGAAGAAAATGTTTGTTATTAGGACATTAAAGCTACCCTGTGGAGATATTGAGCACTAGTAGCACTACAGAGCAATGTACTATTTAGATTGTATTTTGCAGGTGCACAAAGACGCACACAACATCCTGTCTGGTTTCACATTATTCTGCGACAGTTGTTGATGGCAGGGAGGAAGAACTGCTAGCAATTAGATGTGGATTTAAAATATTACAAATCAGCTTTGCAATTGTTTTATGAGGAAGCTTTGTTTATAAAAAAACCCTCCACAAGATACCAAAAAAAAGTCATTTGACATGCTGAAATGTGATTTTTTTTAGCTAGCTACAGGCATTTTGTTACTGTTTAACCTCTTGGTTGGATATTGTGGCACCGATGTTTTCCCCTCGAGTAGGCGTGGGTTAGAGTATGACGCGTTGCACTCTGTCTCTATTAGATGTGATTGTTGTTATAAATATCTGAAAGACTTTATCTTAACACCATGACGCTACTATCCAGAGTGAATTTTAATTCAGCGGTAATGTTGTTGTAAGGAGCCTCAGTTGGCAACATCTGGTTACATCTCATTTTATGCCCAGAACAAACCTCTAACCTTTCACTTGCAGATCAAAAATGCAAGATGCAAATTATATTATATGTTATGCAAAAGCTCAGAAACACCTACGAAATTAACATAATGTAGAAGAACTGCTTCATGCAACACTGTGTTTAATGCACATTTTACCCATCTGAAAAGACAGTACTGTGATACCCATTTTAGCCATACATTGGTGGAAGAAAACATTGCACTGAACCAAAGACAAAAAGACAGCTGGAGTTTGCCTCACTAATGTCCAGCAAGTACAAAAAGCACAGAACAGCAGTCATTTAGCTTCAGGGGTTAAGTCTGTTGAACCTGTCACCACCGAGTGTCATTTTAGTGTCATAAACTGGTTAACTGGTTGTCAGACTGGTAAACATAGTGTAACAGTAGTTGGGCTGATACAGAGGCTACTGCGCAATTGTAGGTGGTATCTATATGGGCCACTGCTGAACTTCCACAGTAGATTCTTCTAGCTCAAAATGATGAAAACACATATTTCTTGTGTTTGAAATTGCGTTGTTTTTACTCTCTTAAAAGAAAGTATAAGATACTATATTATATCTTTTGTCATGGTTTTACATTTCTGCACCTTCTGTCCTTTCCCTCCGATTTAGTTGGATGAGTCTGTCATTAGTGGGATTGCCACCGGAGACCCAGAAGCCAGGAATAAGAGTCTCGTCAAGAAATGGTGCCAAACCTTCACCAACACAGTAAGACCAAAAACATGTCGGCTACGTGCCAAATATTCAAAAACATCAAGAAGATTGAAATCTTTATTGTCAAACTGATGCTGTGTTTCAGACCTTAATGAACGTCACAGTTCCTGGTCCAGAGAACTGCACGTCTCCGTCTCTCTGCTGGGTCGATGGCAACTACACCTTCACGCTGAAGAACATTTCTGAAACATACAATGTCCAGAAATGTAAGACCAGTTTTCACAGTATTTATAGTCTTTTTTTTGTGTGTGTGTAACAATGCAAAAACCGTAATCTGTACATTCTTCTCACCATGATATACATGGCCACATACAGTAGATAGATTGATGGGTGAATAGATAGATAGACAGATGGATGGATTAAGTAATAAATAAGATAAATTAAAATGCCATTTCACATAGCATGGCGAAAGTGTTTAAACTAACTAAGCAGCTTAACTATGCAGGGACTGTAACATCATCTTTGCTTTGATGGAGCTTTTTAGTTTCTTTTAGTTCAATGTTTTGGGTTTATTGACCCGATTTCCAACAGCAGGAGACAGCTGTTTCTAGCAAAAAGTGAGGAGCATCTAGCAACACATCAATCATAACAACTTTATCAAGTGATACTATACATGAATGAGTGTTTTCCAGGTTGTTGTAGAGTTCTTCTGCCCTCATGTGGCCAGAAAAAAATAACTTAATGCAGCTTTAAAGGAACAATGTGTACCATTTTGGAGAATCTATTAGCAGAAATGGAATACAACATTCATAACTATGTTTTTATTAGTGTATAATCACCTGAAACTATAATCGTGTTTTCGTTAGCTTAGAATGAGCCCTTCATATCTACACAGAGAGCTTTTTTTTTACGTTATCTGAAGGCCACCGTAGTTCTCCGACACGCTTGTGAAACTAACGTGAGCTGCAGAGTGCAAAACCGTGGTACCGCCAGCCGCCGTCTGACTTCCGTGGCTCCTAAAGTAGTGTTAATATAAGGAAGTTTTGCACTCGGCGGCTCACGTTACCGCAGTCTTGGAAAGGGAGGAGTGAGTGGAGGGGTAATCAGTTGATTGCAATCTGCAACCACACCCCTAGATACCACCAAATCCTACACACTGTACCTTTTAAACCAAGAAGGATACAAGCCATAATTTACTTAATTTCTGCAGAATGTTCATGTGTGTGTTTCTATGCGTCCACAGGTAAGCATCTCTTTGTGAATGTGAGTCTGTCTGACCTGGCAGTGGGTCTGATCCTGCTGGCTCTGTCTCTGTTGGTGCTCTGCTCCTGTCTGATCCTGATTGTCAAGCTGCTCAACTCCATGCTGAAGGGACAGGTGGCTGGAGTCATCAAGAAGATCCTCAACACCGGTGAGCAGCGCTGCACACTCAAGTGCAATGATTTGTGAGTGTGATTGCGTTGGTTAGTAGTACATGAATGTTGTGTGTCTGTTTGTGTGTGCAGATTTCCCTTTTCCATTCGGCTGGGTCACAGGTTACATTGCCATTTTTGTCGGAGCTGGAATGACCTTCATTGTGCAGAGCAGTTCGGTTTTCACTTCTGCTATTACTCCACTTGTTGGTGAGGTCAATCATTCATCCACCCTTCCATCCACCCATTTCATTCATCTCTGTGTTTTTCATTTTAATCTTCATTTCATCATGCCATTCGTTCATTTTTATTTACATTTTGTACTTGAAATGCCCCTAAATAGTCTGATTCTGCTTTTCTTCATGTTTATGTATCTTGTTCGTCTCTCTTTGAGACATCTTAGACAGTAAAATGTGCAAACATGTACAAACATGTTTTTATCCCTATTTAGAAAGACTTGAAGCTAATGAATGCAAGTAATTTCCTAGACAGAGAGAGGGATGTGAAAATATTTTAATCTGTATCCCATTTGTTTGAATAGGTATCGGTGTCATCAGCATAGAGAGAGCATACCCATTGTCTCTGGGTTCAAATATTGGCACAACCACCACAGCCATCCTGGCAGCTATGGCTAGTCCTGGAGACACACTGGCTAATGCTCTACAGGTCAGTAATTCACACACAGAGAAACGTGCACACAAAAAACTATTAGGAAGTCTGTTTTTTTTTCTTAATTTATATTTGTGTAATATTTTTTTTAGCTTTTTGAATTATATCATGACCCATAAGGGATACCAATAATAACTGTGAAATCCAGAACATATTTATTGCAACTTTAAATTCTTCGTTTGACAGGAAAATTGTGCGCTTTATTTTTTTCTGAACTTTTTCTATAAGTTTTTCTGAAAAATAACTAGGTAATTTGGGATGAAGTATAGGGAAAATAGGAATTTCCCTTTAAAGAAAAACTCAATTTAAACCCAAGTGAATATTATTTTCTTATTGGATTTACATTTTTGTACATAAAATAAATTATTTACTAATAATGATACATCGTTCTTTCCATAAAACTTGAAATTCTAATAAAATTACAGATCTGTGAAGTAAAGTCTTACCAAATTTCTTATTAAATGAATTAGTATGTAAAAGTGTTCAAACATTTTTTTATTTTATGAGGAAAAAAATAATGATTGAAACATATCAATAAAGTTTGTTGATGTTGTTCCCAGATTGCCCTCGTGCACTTCCTGTTCAACATCTCTGGCATCATTCTGTGGTATCCAATCCCCTTCACCCGCATCCCTATCCGGCTGGCCAAAGGCCTGGGGAACATCACCGCCTCCTACCGCTGGTTTGCTGCCGTCTACATCATCCTCTGCTTCTTCGTTTTGCCGCTCTTCGTCTTCAGCCTCTCGTTGGCCGGCTGGCAGGTACTGGTGGGAGTGGGTGCACCTCTGGTCGTCATGTTGATCACCATCATAGTGATCAACGTTCTGCAGAAACGGAAACCCGGGTGTCTGCCTGCAGCACTGCGATCCTGGGACTTCCTCCCTCTCTGGGCCCACTCCCTGGATCCCTGGGACAAAGTGGTTGGTGTAATTACCGCCAAATGCTGTTGCTGCTGCAAATGCTGCCAGCTTGCCGCTGACAATCAAGAACCCGGAGAGAACGAATCTGTAGAAAATAACAAGAAATCCCACACAGAGGCGTATGATAACCCTGCAATGAGTGCAGAGAAGGAGGTGGAAAATGAGATAAATTTAGAGCTAAAAATCCTGAATATGACCCGGCTTTGAGATTTCATATATACATACTGTATAGTGTGTGTGTGACTGGTCATGGCAGAAGGACCAAACACATTTAGGCAAAACTGTCAAATTACCGTAATATTTATGTTATTACTTTAGTGTAAGATGGGAAATGGTTATATAAGGAATTCCAACTCTTTGGGTATCAAGAGCCAGACAAAGAAAATAACACAGGCAGGAAGGTGTTGGTCTTTCAGCTGCATGGTGTTAACTGAAGTGACCTTTAAAGGATAAAGCTGGCAATATTCTTTTTCTTTTGTAATTGTCAACAAATGCACAATTACAAAATGCACAATTGCATTAGTCCATCTCTCAGTATGCTTTCTGACTTTCTTTACCCTGTTCGTGGCTTTCAGCCTCAAGCCAGCTGGCTCCTGCTGAAGACGTAAATGTTAAAAATAGCTCCAAAACATATAGTTTCGTTTTTAAAGAGGCAAAATAATAATACAGCTGGGCGCTGAAGTTTACAGCAAACGTTACTCAAACAGAAAGAAACTGTGCATTTGATGGGGACTATTTTTAGCTGCGGATTAATAGTATTCTAGTGAGTATTTCCGGCAGCAGGATGGCGTATGTGGGATCGACTAACAACTAACTACAGTGCCCAGGTTCATCATGATGAAGGGACTTGTCACCCAGTGCAATGGTGTGGTTCACATATGTTTTTAGTTGTTTTTAGCATGCACTTTTAGCAGTTTGATTTTCCAGTTTTAGCAAATACTTCAAAGTGTTCTTAACTACTTAATCAATGATTTTCTTTTTATTGTTCAGCACAAAGATTTAATAAGAATTCAACTGTGACGACAGACAATCTTGTGCACAAGTGTATTTAATAACATTATGTTTATTAATTGTAACTGAGGTAAATTGAAAATTCATTGTGATATTGAGTTTAAGGCTGCATTCCAAATCGCATACCTTTTCTTTTTACTTTTAGTATGTACTGCAGCTGCCCATGCAAAGTACATACTACTGTTGCATGCAGTATGCACACAATTGGGACAACCTACTTTGTCATAACATTGCACCTTGAACTTTGACCCTCTTGCTCATAAATATCTGTTGTGCAGAGGATTGTGGGTCAGAAAAACATACTGTATTTGACATACTATGATATACCAAATCTTTTCTGGCATACTAAATAGTGTGGTAGTATGAGTATTGGAGCGCAAAGCCGGTCGCATTCCTCTGAGCAGTGAATATATGAGCAAGAGGGTCAAAGTTTGTGCAATGTTATGATGAAGTATAAAGTTGTATGTCCCAATTGTATGCATACTGCATGCAACAGTACTTACTTTATAAGGGCAGCTGCAGTACGTACTGAAGTAAAACGAAAAAGTATGCGATTTGGAACGCAGCATAAGTGATATTGCCCGCCCTACTAATTAGCAAATATTAAAATGTCAACATTCGAAAGTAGGGCTACGTTCCAAGTCACATAAATTTTCTTTTTACTTTAAGTACATACTGCAGCTGCTCTTATTGTTGCATGCAGTATGCATACAATTGGGACATACTACTTCGTCATAACAGTGTGCCTTGAACTTTGATAGTAGTGGTATGAAAGTATAGTAGTATGAGTGTTGGAACGCATAGTTAGTCTTGTTGGACAACAGAAGAGGTCTATGTCATGAAGGAATAATCAGGGAATTTGTGGGCATTAAGAAAAATATAGAATATCACCAGACTTATCCTATTATTATCCTTATCCTAGTATTTGAGTTTCTAACTTTAGCCATAATAGGCTGAATAAACTGCCACATCGATAGCATAAAAGGATAAATCACAATTTTAAATGTTTCAAATATAGCATTTCAATTTTTCTTATGATAAATGAGATTACTAAAATTATGAAATTTCTGTGTATGTAATCTAAGGCTGAACAAAATCAATAACTGGCGTTCACAGCGAACAGAATTCAAAGAGCAGATCAATGTAAAGGTTGTGTTATATTCCGTGTTGTTAACATGTGAAAACTCCTGAGGATGCCATGTAGCCTTTGTGCTCTAATATACAATAGAGTAGAGACAGTCTGTCAGGATCACATCTGCACAAAACCACAGACTTATTCAGAAAAATGCTCATCATGTTCTACCAGGTTCCATCCTTTATTTATTTACAGAGAAAAGAAAAATCTTGTTTTAACTGTGTATAAAAGACACATTGAGATCCTTATCACATCGTTTTAAGGTGTAAAAATTATTTTGTAATTGAGACGGATAATTGTATTCAAGGAATATGTAGTTTGAAATTAGATGAATGTGCATCTAACTAAATGTTTTTAACTTTTAATGTGTAATGTTGAGTTGTATTTTGTGTTTCCATATTACCTATATGAACATATTAAAAATAAAATATTAAAAATGATACCTAATTGAAAGTTTTTCTTTACTCACCTGGTAGAAACCACTAGACTCATCATTTGAAACCTCCCTTATTAGCCAAACCTTGTATAATTAGTATGATAAGAGACTATTTATTGCTCTCCTATCAGTTTTATCTGAAGATTTTTATGACTAAAGCATGTTGAGAATGAACAATTATGATAAAAGAAAAAGAGTTGAGAGTGTACAGTTCAACAAACGGGCTCCATATCTCAAAGTATCATGAACTTTATCAACATAATTATTATTATTATCAGTATTATTCATATTTTACAATTTTTGTAAGCTGTCTTCCAGCGTGTCAGGTAGTTTGCTGGTTCTCATTTATGACTGTTCTATAGCATTTATGAGGGGTTTATTTTTAAGTGTATGCGCGAAACACAATCAGTATCCAGGAAACTGTTGTGGTGACCGTTATACTGTCACATGTCAGTAAACCTTGTGCAAACAACATGAGATGGATTATCAATATGTCAATATCAAGGGCGCACAACTGTGACAAACTGCACAGACAACCACGAGACACTTTCCACATGATCAACTGACACTCAAAGTAAATATGTACATTCAGTACATTTTAAGGTGCTTTACAATACATCTCACTTAATGGACAGTATAGTGTTTAAGTCCTCTGGCTAAAGCATCTATAAAAATAATCTAGTGATGGGTTATGTTTTAGCTATGATGCCACTATATTACTATAGTTTACTGTTGTTGACTGTGAAAACACTAATGAGGAAGCTCAGCTACTTGTATTCTGTAACTGCAGCTATTGTAGGTGTTAAATTTATGCGTGCTATAGCTGGTACAGAAAGGTTGATGGTGTGAAACAATAGAGGAATAAATGCATCAAATTCAATATAGTTGTACGTTACTTGAGTATTTCCATTTTATGCAACTTTATCCTTCTATTCCACTACATCTCAGAAGAAAATACTGTACCTCTTACTACATTTATTTAAAAGCTATAGTTACTTTTCAGATTAAGATTTGACATAAAACACAATATGATGTGTTTATAAAATACGACACATCATTATATATTAAACCAGTTGTTCCCCAACCTTGTTAGTTTGCGACCTCTCACAAAAAAAGTAGAGTCTTGTTTGGTCAGTTTCACCAAAGAGACATTTCCCCTCTAAACGTTTCTGGTTTCATTTAACTGTTCAGGGACCAAAGAGGTAAATAATCCAATATTTCTCAATTTCTTTCCTCCTCTCCTCCTTTAATCATCCTTCAACCTCTCAGATTTATTTTGTGACTCTTTGGAGGGGTCCCAACCCCAAGGTTGGAAACCACTGGACTAAACACCACTAACTGTATAGTTAAAACCAGCTCCACCTTGCTACAACAGTAAAATGTTACTTAGGCAACAATGATACCTAATATACTGCATAATAATATATCAGTCCCAGGAGAAGAGCTTTCACTTTTGATAACTTAACCAAACCTTCTTGGTAAAACTAATGTACTTTTACTAAAGTATGCTAATGAATGTAGGACTTTTACTTGTGACTTTTCCATTGTTGCATTAAAAAAAAGTAAAGAAGATCAGAAAACTTTCAAACTAGTTTAGTTTTACTAAACCAGGTTGCACCATCAAACCTAATGAATGTCTCAGCTAGCAAAGACTTCTTCTTCTAAAGACTAACAATATCTGTAGCATCGTCCAATCAAAAACAATCAGCTATGTAATGAATAAATAAATGTAAACAGGAAGTCACTGAACCAACTTCCAAATATGACAGTTTTTGGGGTTTTGTGAATGTAGGCATCATTGTGTTTTAATTACATATGCATAAATGGAGAAATGTATATGTTTCAGAGATGGTAGTTTAACATGAAGTATTTGTTTATTATGATAATATAGCTGATGTTATTGAACATTATTGGCATAAGTTAATGTAATTTGAGGTAGTTGTGATATTTTGTGAAATGTAAATTTAAGATTTTCTCAGCATACATCATTAATAAATGTATAGAGTGTCAGGTCAGATGTGTTTTACCTCTTTACTCTGACTGAATCATCTATTAATATAACGTTATTCTGTCAGTTATAGCTGCTAATCTCTACATGAGAACAAGTTTGTGTGGTGCAACCTGTTCTAATTTAGTGATGCGTAAATCTCCACTTGGTTCCACTTATTATAACTGGGCTAATGTTGAACTTAAGAAGCTGTGTAATCAGCTCCTGGACTCTCTCTCTCTCTATCTCTCTGTGTCAGAGAAAATCCAGAGTGCGTGGTCTCTCTCTGTTAATGATAAAACGGTGCACCCATCCTCGACGTCATGGCATCTCCGCACGTGACAGACTGGGTGTGTCGTCGTTGCTACTGTATAACATCACCAATCTCAGTGATTAAGCAGAGGGCACACCCGTTAATGGGGTTTACCAGCTGTTAATCTTATCTGTTCCCATAAGTGTTTTCATACCTTGGCATCTTTGAGGTATATTATTTTAAATGAAAAGAACAGAAAGAATGAGGCTTTTTTTGTTAGTTCACTTGGATGTTTGAGCTTAACTGTACAGAATTATTAGAATCACTTCTATTAAGGACATCCAGGCAAATATGTTTTTCATGATGAAACATTTCCTCCATCTTCCTCTCCTCCATATAATTGTATGTTCCCTCTTAACTAAATGCAAGTTCCCATTTGTTAGTCAGAGATGGTAGTTTAACATGAAGTATTTGTTTATTATGATAATATAGCTGATGTTATTGAACACTATTGGTCATAAGTTAATGTTTTGTAATATGAGGTACTTGTGATATTTTGTGAAATGTAAATTTAAGGTTTTCTGGTGAGATGTGTCAGTGTCACTTTAGATGTGTTTTACCTCTTTACTCTGACTGAATCATCTATTTAGCGTAACGTTATTCTGTCAGTTATAGCTGCTAATCTCTACATGAGAACTAGTTAAAATCTCCACTTGGTTCCACTCAAGATTTCTGTAACCGTAATTTACTTATATAACTTTCAAAGGGGAAAGCCGTAAAATATAAAGTAAATATATTTAATTCTGTTGGCAATGCGATTAGTATTGTATTATATTCTTTCAGAGTGTTTTCATGTATCCCAGTTGAATATGATTAAATCCTGACTTGTGGACTGAAAACACTTAAGATAAGATAAGATAATCTTTTATTAGTCCCACAGCGGAGAAAATTGCAATTTGACTCAATCGGCTCAAACCTGTTTGACTGACCAACACTGTCATCTAGTGGCAAATATGATGATGCCGTTTGTGCTGTGCATGTTTATGTATGAAAGATAATCTAATCATCTGCAGAATATATCTTAGCCAGCATTAAAGCAGCTATAATCAATATGTGTATATGAACAATGCATTACACGACCACTTGTATGTGGAAGGTGTCATTCGTAGAGAGGAACCCGAAGGACATTATCACCTAATCCTGTGTTTCTCGTATGATGTCATTCCTTAAATCAGCTATAACATTTTAGTTATTGAGGACAAAACAACATTTCCACAAAACAAAATAATTTATTATTTTCAAACCCAGAGGCAATTTGTGGTTACAGTCTTTACAGATAACTGATGTGCATTTTACACACACTGTACACTGCCACTACCAATACACTACTACTAAAACTACAGTACCTCATTACTACATCCACTACTTACTAGAACTACTAGTTAAAGTAAGACTAAAGCACAACATAAAAACATCAATACATTAAGATACTATACATCTGCATTTTTAGCACCATTCATTGCATTATACTACAGACGTAGAGAATAATTTAATCTTGTTTGGGCTATTACATACTTCACAGGCTTGTGTTTCCATGTGCCTCTCTCTGAAAGCCTGGAAGAGGCCTTTTTCATACAGTACCATTAAAGCTGGTCACTTGTGCAAGGATTAATAAAAATCTCCATCTAGCATCATAACATGGGCAAAACCCTTTTCATCTCTCTTTTTCTTTTGTTTGTCTGCTCCTTGTCTGGATTCAGGGGAGTTGTTGGACCTTTCTTTTACAAAATGATAGAAAAAAAAAACAGTTCTCATGTGGATGAAAGAAAGAGGAGTCTTTATCTTAGAAGGGAACGGGTCCGTAGTAGGCGATGTACGCGGCGACGATGCCTGCAGTCTCGGCCATCTCGTCGCAGGCCACGTTCACCTCGCACACCTCTCTCAGGCTGCATGGCAGAGGAGAGAAAAGAGGTTAGAAGGGCTCTAAAATCTCTTAGAATTAACTTAGATTTAGTTCTGAGTTGTGTTTTTGCACCAGACTAACATTTAATCATCATTTGATCTTAGGTAGGAACTATGCAGCAAGGAATTGCAGCCAAGGTCAAGCCAAACAATAGCTGTGCAACGTATATTGTTGCTTAATGATGAATTTTATCCAAATAGAGTACATAACCGTACCTCTCCAACTGCAGAAGGGTGAGTTCTCCTGTTGGGGCTCTTCTTCTCCTCAGGAGAACGGCGGCCAGGTCTCTCTTCATGACCACCTCAACTGCTGCGTCGGTGGGTGCGGCTGCGGCTGCTTGTGACAAACATCACAAAATCAAACTCTCTTGAATTTTCTTGTTTTACAGTCAAACTTTAAGTAATTCTGAAACCATGCAAAGATTCTTTCTGGAGACAAAAAAAGTTGCATACCCTCATCACTGGCTGACTCTGATGAAGATGAGGAGGATGAAGAAGAGGAAGAAGAGGAAGAAGAGTCGGATGCTGAGGAGGACTCAGAGGACTCAGAGGAAGAAGATTCAGAAGATGAGGAGGAGGAAGAGGAGGAAGAGGAGGAGGAGGAGGAGGATGAGGAGGACGAGTCGGAGCTGGAGTTGGAATCGGATGCTGAAGAGTCTGAGGAAGAGTTGGAGTCGGACTGGGAGGACGATTCGGAGGAAGAGGAGGAGGAAGAGGATGAACTGGAGGCGGCGGGGTCAGCAGCCGCAGTGTCGGCCGCAGGGTCGGCAGCTGTGTCGGCGGCAGCATCGTCCACGACAACCTCTGGTTCAATAGCTGGGGATCACAGAAAATAACACTTTTATAGACACACTGTAGGTGCTTACATTAATCCAAATCACATAGAGGTCAATATCACAGCAAGGATGAGAGGAGTATGATCTTACCTCCCATGGACCAGCACACGGACAGCAGAGCACAGATGGAGAGGAGAGTGAGTGTCTTCATGATGCCTTGTAGTTGGTTTCACGCTGTAGACAAGTTGCTTGCTCTTCTTAGCTTTCCTTCGATGATGATTTCTGTTTCTTTCCCCTTGATTCCAGGTCAATATATACTGTAGTCCACCTCCCTTGTCAGAACCAGAGATAACCCTCTGATTGGCTGGGGAGTCAAATGTCAACGTTTCCGCTTCCACTTGTCATGAAAGCTCCCCTTAACACCCACGCAGCCCTGGCACAGTGTCCAAAAACTCATTCACCCGCACACAGACTTACACGGCCACAAGTATCCCTGGCATTCAGTTGTACGTACAGTGCATGCACTGTACAGTATGTAATAATATACGTAACTATGTATGCAGCCTTTACTTGACATTAAAGCCAATCCAAGATAAACAGAGTAACATGAGGAAAGACATTAACTTCAGGGGATTCCCCTTTTCCACAATGCACAAATATACACACTCTTTTCTTCCCTTTATCTCTAAAGAACTCCTGTAGATAAATGATACATTTAATTATTGAATTGATATCTTGAAATAGTTGATCTCTCTGGCTTTTTTGTAAATTGAACAGTATTTTTATAATATTTTCTCCAACAAAATGCCATCATTTGCTTGTCAATCATTTTCTGAGGTCAAACCGAATCATTTTTATACTCGTAGTGTTTACCAGTGCTGTAAATACCCTTTAAATTCCTTTCAATGCTCACCCCTCATCACTGGAGTATAAATAATACAACAAACCCCTGAAAGTCCAAACCGGTTGGTGTTACTGATCTCTATAAAATACCCTTCAAATGTGATTAGATTTTAATCAGGGAGACCCGTTTGCAGGGTTGATACTTCAACATGAAGTTTGCCAATTCTTCCTTTGCTGTTATGTTGCTACACTCCACCCACACAAACCCCAAACTATAGCCTGTGCCGACCACAAGCTACTAATCGAGTGACACGGAACAGCAGTGAGTCTCATTATGCGACAGAGTTTAATTAGAGTGTTGCAGAGTCCCACCAGAACCGCAGTCAGTCACTATTTACAGATCCATCTCGGTCCAGCTCCTGGCCAGATGCAGGCACGGCCACGGTTTACCAAAGCCAACCAGTGGCCCAATACGCAGCCTCGCTTGATGTATTTCAGCAGATATACAGCTAAATATACGCAGCATACGTGTTGGATGCGCAGCATAATGCATGCGGGTTTGGATGTAGCGTTCTGTTTGTGCAGTACAGTTAGAGTGTGGCTTCAGCTGTGGGTTAAGATAAAAAAAAAAGGTATTTGGAGTTCGCAGCTTGGTCCTAAACCATATTGCAGCTTAAATACTGTTTTGATAACCAAAAGTTTATGTACACATATCACTTCACGTATATATATCTCACAGAGCCCCCAAACGGCTCCATCTATCATGTAGTGAGAAGTTCAGTGCTGCTGCAGCTTGACCTTGGTGTCCCTTCGTGTTTCATAAAGTCTAGCGTTATTCCTGGTGTCAGGGATTTGTTTTGGACCGTGTGCTGTGTAATTTCAATGTCTGGTCCGGTGTTCATTTTTGTGGATGCATTTCAGTGCGTGGGGGAGACACAGTTGAAGAAAACAATTGGCAGGAAACACAGTGTCTGGTGCATTTCTGCTTTTTTGTTATTGCATCTTGGCTTTGAAATCACTTGATATAGACAATGAGTAATCCTCACTCTCATTTACTGTTGTTGTGGGTTTGCACACATTTCCTGTTTGTCCAGCTGAAACTGGAAGACTTACATGCACAGGTGCGCACATATTATACGAGAAACACTATACACTGTAGAGATAAACAGGTAATCTTATTCTATATTAGGTGATGTGGTATCCTCACATGTCAAATATAAAACTGAGTTTATCAGCAGGGCCCTAAATCTTGCAGGACCAGGAGGAGAGAACACTTTACACCTGTCACTATATTGACTCTCTGTCAGTTTATGTATTGATTTTATATTAATTTGACTAATTTTTAAAGCACTTCCCCTGTGGCCCAGCTTCTGGGGCACGAGTCATTTAGTTGTTTCAACGTGCAGGAGAAAAACATTTGTTTGGGCAACTTTTCATTTTTATGCCCCGAGCCTTTGGGACAGCCTGAGGATCTGGGAACAACGTTTTTTGTTTTTTTTAAATGTCTTTAAACGTAAGCTTCAAACCTCTTTTAGCCTGGTATTTGATTAAATATTTTTTATGGCCCTTACTTAAATTGTATTTAATAATTTACTTTGTTGTATTAATGATTTGAAATGTTTTATTGCCTCTTATTTATCATATTTGTTAGTCTTTTATTCAGTTTTATTTTTTTATTTATTTATTTTTTTAATCATTTTTTACAGTTCGTACATTTGTGTGTGTGTGTGTGTGTGTGTGTGTGTTATTTTTAAGAGCATTTTGCCATTTGATGAGTGGCTTTACAAATGCTAAGACTCAACAGAATAATTTATATATTTCTTTCATGTTTATCTCCTCACTTCCTTCTTGTCCTTTAAGAACATCTGTAGGGTGTTTAGGAAATGACCTTTAGTTGCACATCTGGAGATGGACCTGGACCTCAGACCAATAGACCAGGGCTCAGACAAGTCAGTACTCAGGCTTCTAAACAAACACGTAATGTCAAACAATCCTCATTGTAAATGTTCTGCCAGCTTAATTTGCTCCACTTGCATGATCCTCACGCAGCGTATCGTTGCAACAAACAACCTTTAAATGACCAGTTAGAGGCGTGCATTTAGACCTTTCTTTTTAAACCATTACCTCAGTCTGCGTGTGGGAGCTCAGGACACGGAGAGAACATTTTGTATTGTAGGTAAGCGTAGGTGTACCTCAGCAAGGTGCCAAGGACTTAAGGGAAAGATGCTGTAATACACCAACTGAATGAAAAAAAAAAAAGTTAGATGCAGGATTTTGTATTAAGGTATGTGAATAAAAGAAAATGTAAACCTTGGTAAAGTGGGAGAGTATTGCTGCATTATAAATAATGTAAAACCCCTGGAAGAGACTGTCTGTGCATAGCAGAGTGATTTCAGATCTCCTGCAGGACCAGAGAACTGTTCCTATATCCATAACTCACCATAAAACAGCTATTTAATACTATCTAATAAACTACATACTGTACTACCATACAGAATTTTCATTTTCTGTCAAATGCATCAGGATGACTTTATGGAGGAATAAACCGACAGCATCCCATGAAATTAAAAAAGGTTTGATGTATTTTGAAAACCTGGGAATAAACCAATTTAGTGTTTAGTTTGAGCACGAGATGGAAGAGTAGAGTTGTTTCACATGTGACATGTCGTGAAAGAAAGACTTCTCACAAATCTAACCAGTAGTGGAAGGAAGGGCACGGCAAGTTTATTTATATACTGCAGCACATTTCAAGGCAATTTAAAGCACTTTACATTAAACATAAAACATTAAAATCCTCAAGAAACACACCTCTGAATAAAGTTATACATAACCTGTAAACCACTTTTAAGACCAAGAGAATAGAAATAAAAACAAGCTAAAATAGAATAAGATATAAAATGCAAGAATAAAGGTTACAGTGTAAGAAGTTAATTATTTTAGTTAATAAAAGGCAGCAGCAAACAGAAAAGTTTTCAGCCTTGATTTAAAAGCACCTGCAGTTTTCTGGGAGTTTGTTTTTTTTTAGATATATGGAGCATAAAATCTGAACGCTGCTTCTCCACGTTCAGTTTTGACTCTGGAGACAGAAAGCAGACCTGCAGACGACCTGAGAGGTCTGGATGGTTCATAATGTAATGATGATGGTATTACATTATCAGAAGATCAGACATGTATTTTGGCCCTAAATCATTCAGTTTTTGAAGTCAATTATTTGACAGACGGGAAGCCAGAGTAAAGACCTCAGAACTGGAGGGATGTGATCCACTCTGAATCAGCTGTCTGATCGATTATTTATGGAGACCTGTAAGGACACCGTTACACTAGTGGAAGAAGAAGTACTCAGATCTTTTATTTAAGTAAAAGTAGCAACACCACACCGTGAAAAGTCCTGCATTGAAAACCTTACTTAAGTAAAAGTATGTAAGTATTATCAGCAAAATCAAAAGTAAAAATACTCATTGTGCAGAAAAATGCTCACATGTATAGTGTTTTGCTAATATACATGTTTTTGAATTAATATTACCGGTGCATTAAAGGTGGAGTCAGCGATTCTAATCCAATACACTTTTTTTTTCAAATTCAGCGAATATCTCCTCTCTAGCTGTCCGTTCTGTGTCGGTGCTAGAGCTTTGATTCTCTGCCCGAACCCAATTGGGCTCAGGCTGTAATTTCTCAAAACTCCCCCGGGCTTCAATCAGGTCGGGTTCGTGCTAATGTTTACTTACAGTGGCAGTAGGCAGTATATTTTTGGCATCATTCGGCAAAGATTACATAATAACCTTTCAGCATATTGTAATTCAAGTGTTCTGAGAGAAAACTAGACATCTGCACCTCCTCATGGCTCTGTTTTCAGGCTTTAAAAAATCTAGAGAGAGAGAGAGCGTTCCTATTGGCTGTGCTCCGGTCATGTTACCAGAACTTGGCGTTCCTTCACCAGATTTCACAATGGCGACGGTGTCACAAACTTTCTCATTTTACAGCTAAACCGTGCACTACAAGATGATTCTGAAAACATTTGAGGAGAGAAATAGGCATTAACAAAACATAATATTGATTCATATTTGAACAGCATGGCCTAGTTTGACTGTTTGGTCGGAGTTTGCGAGTGATTGACAGCCGGCTCTCATAGACAGCAGCTGGACAGCAGACCTAAGATCAGCTCTTACTGCTTGTTTTCCTCCGGTCTGTGAAATCTTGCAGATGCCGTTAGGAGCATCGGAGAACACAGAGGATCATGATTTTTGTCTGGTTATCTGTTTCATGTACTACTGTCACGATATAGCGACCACTTTATAAAAATAACTTTATTTTAATCATATTTGCTCCAATCTCGCCTACTTCACCTTTAAAGACCATAACCCAGTCTTGACTCCCAATGAGTTCATGAGGATAAAGACAGGACCTATATATGTTTTGTTATTAGCTATTTTGTTATCATCCTTTTAATTTGATCTTACATGTTGTAATTTGTGGTATTTGTTCACTGGTCCCTTTTATTTTTAGTTGAGCAGGAATGCTTCGTACTATAATCAGTAACCTACTGTTATGCATAATTTGAAAAGACTTTAGTTGACTTTAACTTGTAATATATTGATTTTTTTGGGCATAATCATAGTTTTAGTGTGCCCTTGTGTTCACATACAGCCCTGTCTCTGTAAATGAGGCACGGACCGACACTATTCCAGCCAAGACACGGGAAAGGCCATGGATGTATAAAGAGAAAGGCAGTGGGAGCAAGAGGGACGGTAGATCTGGGTGCTGAGTTAAAGGCAGAGTTGACGATGTTCTCCAGTCTACACTATTTGTTATATTGGTTGAAATGGTCTTTACATCCCGACAGCAATCCATTACTTATGAGCTCTGAAAAAGGACTGGAAAAGAGCCGTCATCTGTAGCTGCTATAATCCTGTAAAAACGTCTTCAACTCACTGCCTCGCGGTCCACTTGGAAAGAACCAATCAGATGCCTCCCTGTCTCCCTGCTCGTACTCTACCCTTGGCGTGCACCAGCCTGAACTCAAAGCGCGTCGCCGCCGCAAGTTTACTGGAGAATGGAAGAGAAAACTCAGCCCTGCAGTAGCACTGCCGCGGTTACTTGTCATGAGGTAGCGTTGTTGAGTTGAGGTCCTCTCTCCGCTCTGTGTCTGTGAAGTAGTTACGATGCGGCGGTGCTCATGCATGTGTGTGTGGGGGGCGTTGCCTTGGAAGGAGCCCCGAGGGGAGAGGGTGGGTTTAGATGGAGCTCCTGAGGCGATGCTACTTTCAAATTATGCTAGCATCGTCGACCCTATCTTTAAATATCAACAATCTTTCTCCAGAATCGCTGACTCCACCTTTAATGTGTATGTCGCTGCTTTTCTTGCTCAGTTTAACTAGCCTACTTTATATGCTGTTAAACAATGCATCATATTCTATTAAATCATCTCATGTTTGAGGTGTCGCTGTCCTGTGAGAATCACATATCTCTAAAGAGTCAGCTTTTCATGAGCGCAGAAAAACAGCCCTGTTTTCAACTTTGTGACGATGCATTTTCCAGCTGATCCAAGATTAATACATTTCATATTTAGGTTGTTTAAAATAACATCAAACAGAGATCTAGGCTGGGATTTATTTTTGTAATTTTAGAGCAACTGTAATCAAAGATGATTTGATACCAGAAGAAGCCTTACTACAGAAATAATATGTTAATAAACAACCAGGTGTACACCACATTTATCAACATCAAAGTAAAAATGTTGGCTAAACATCAAGTTAACAGAAATGTGATTTTTGAATTACTAGTAATTAGTGATCATATTGCTTCTGGCATGAGTTCTTATTATTTCAAATCAGTCGTTATGAGACCAACTATTTGATAAAGGGCCCAGAGACCCCATCAGTGCATTATGTAAGACTGTCGTAAACAAACTCAGATGGCAGGCGACACATGCTGTATATTTCCATCTGGTCTCTGAGAAACGTCCACCTGCCAGGCTTTCCCAATTCCGCCGGATGCATCCGCTTGGCAATACAACACCACTAATTATACTGATCCCAGACTGGGCCTTGAAATTCCCCTCTTGCTTGAGAGAATATTTCTGGGACAAGCCCAAACATTTTCACTCTTGATGTCTACACTCTAAAGCCCGTCTGTTTTTCTTTTATAGGGTTTTTATTGCTAAATTCTCTCTCTTTTATCCATATTTAGAGCCCGATATGTCTTTGACTCAAATCTTTCATTTTGAGTTTGATGCTTTCCGATGTGTGTGATTGCTGCCTCTGTGATTCCCTGGCATTCTTCACTGCCGTTTTTTATGTGACTTTATCATGTGCAGATGATGTTTTTCCACTTTATTTACACGCTTTTTTATCCAGGATGAATCATATCATAACTTTACTGCCTTGGTCAGTATCTCCTGCTGTCGGCTTTGTGTCAGTCTCTCTGAGGTCGGTGTGTTGTGGTCCTGACAATAACATTAGTGGACAGACTAACAAACTCTGCCAAATCTCTTTGACTTGTGGTCCGCTAACCGGACCGCAGACGGGCTCACACTCACATAAACAGACAAAACACAACACACACAGGGGTAAATAAGTGAGAACGCATGATACACACACGCACAAATGTTTAGTTTCCTTTGTATTGGAGAGAATATATTACATATATTATTATCTTAGAAGAAAGAATTCACATTAGACACTTCTAATTAGTATTTTATTCAATACACATAAATTCATTTACATTTGTTTTAGAGTCCTAGAGCTCCGTTTTGGCCTCTGCTCCAGCCTGCTTCACCTCCTGAAAAACATAGAAGTCTGATAAGTGAAATACAGCAGAGGGGGAATATATGACACTAGCTTACCTCAAGTGTATTTACAGTATGTAGCGTCTCACAGACATAACAAGACTACTTTTATCAGAGGAAAGCTCAAAGAAATTCCTGCATTTAGGAATTAACTGTCAACAACCCTGCTGCATTATGAGACGGTCTTTAATCCGTTTTGGCTCTGCGTCACTTCTAGTTTTATCTGTCAAGAATTTTAAATTATTCAGTTTCAAAAGAACATAACGTTTTAAAGATTTAACAGGAGATAGAAAAAAAAAAGGAAAAACACAAGGGTTTAGAGATAAAGGGTGCTGTAACCTGGTCTCACGGGAAGGCGTGTAAATAGCCTGACATTACAAGGACATTCTGCGTGTCATGAGGATGCATTTTAGCCTTTTCGCGTGGCATTTGTACGCCGCTTTTGTGTGTCATTTTTACAGCACGCGAGAAAACTAGGGTAACTACAACAGAGTATTAGGGCCACATTGAGGAAAAAATATGAATCTGAGATTTCTGAGATTTCTAAGATTTCGTGAATAAAGTCATAGGTTTACGAGAAAAAAAGTCGTAATATTATGAGAACAAAGCCATAAATTTACAAGAATAAAGTCGTAATATTATGAGAACAAAGCCATAAGTTATTTCAGATTTTTTTTCCTGTCAATGTGGCCCTAATTCGCCGTCGTAGGTAACAGCCGCAGTTAGGTTTAGGCAACAAAACCACTTAGTTAGGTTTAAGAGAAACATCAAGGTTGGGGTTAAAATAAGTACATAAACTAAGTAGAATTCATACAGAAACAACGTAACAGAAGGACAGAAAACATGTTACAAATGTGACTTCAAAATAACTCAACAACAATTTGGGACACGAACACTGGTCTCCTGGTTGAAAGTCTTGTGTTTGTTTGATTATTGGCAACCTAGTTTATTATTATTTTTGATCTTATATAATTTGATTCCAGTTGTTTTTAGTGCCACAGTTTGTTGACATCCTGTCACTAACTCTGGTCCCTTCTGTCTTGTTGTTCAACCTCAGACTCTGCGTCACAACATAGCTCCACTCTGTGCGGTGTAACTGAGCAAATTAGTGCACACAGTGAGGTTTCCTGTCTTTTGTGTGGCACATATACTTCACAGTGACAGCAAAAAGTGCTCCAAAGCCACTGCCACTTTCCTTTCTGCCACTTTTGTGGCTCCTGTTTGTTTTAATCATGCTTTCTTCTTTTGAATCACTAAACTCTGCTGCACTACTTTTTCCCTTTAAATCGTTCAAAAGTCTGCATGTTACAAGAAAATGAGTACAATGAGCAACATCTATATCTCAACCAGCTGTTGCAGCTACCTTTGGTGCTCCAATGTTCGAACAAATCGCAGCAGAAATGCCGTCTTGGATGCTCCTATGGTGAGTAAAACATGATAAAGTGCCTTCTAGGGTGCCCTTCCAGTGGAGAAAACATTATGAAGTGCCTTTTTAGGGTGCCCTTCCAGTAGAGGAAATGTGATAAAATGCCCTCTAGGGTGCCTTTCCAGTAGCAAAAACATGATGAAATGCCCTCTAGGGTGCCCTTCCAGTCGAGAAAACGTGATAAAGTGCCTTCTATGGTGCCCTTCTAGTAGAGAAAACATGATAAAGTGCCCTCTAGGGTGCCCTTCCAGTAGAGAAAACATGATAAAGTGCCCTCTATGGTGCCCTTCCAGTAGAGAAAACGTGATGCAGTGCCTTGTAGGCTGCCCTATATGCTAGAAAATTTTCTGCACGCTGATCCCCCACGGCGTGCAGCTGGTGCCCTTTTTATTTTTTCCACCCCTGCCCCTCAGACAGCCTGAGTCCGCCACTGCATCTAACCATCAGCAGCGGCTAATTTTAGGTGAGCCATAACGGCCGCTCACCTTCAGTTCCCCTCGTAGGAAGGACTGGCAGAACTCCCGTACTCGCTCAGCAGAGATCTCTCCCTCAGGCAGGAGCCACTTCATGTCAGAGTCACCATCATACATGCCAACGCGTGGGAGGTCCTTAGACTTGAGGCCAAAGTAGCCCAGTGACCGGGAGTTGGACTTCACGGCTCCATTAATCAGCACAAACAAGAACTGGAACACAGTATTTTATAGATTATATCAAGTAACCACAGACATGGAACTTCTACTTTATTTTATTATTTTAAGTTAAATATTCTCACCTTGCCTGTGAACTCGGGGGCCAGAGCTCCCAGTCGCTCCTTCAGCTCGGTGTATTCTTTACTCCCCCTGTTGGCAAAGAGCAGGAGGTGTGTCTTCACCTCTGAGTTGAACAGGCCCACTGCGGTCTGAGGAGAGAGAAAACAGCATATATACAAAGAATGAGGGTTAAGATGGGAGAAGTTGTGTTCCCACTGGCCACCCGGGATCTCTTTTATCAGAGGCAGTGACAGGCAGGATATTTTCAAATTACAGCTACATTGCATACTGTTTCATTTCACTTTTAGTATATACTGCAGCTGCTCTTACAAAGTACGTACTGTTGCATGCAGTATGCATACAACTCAGACATACTACTTCCTCATAACACTGTGCCTTGAACTTTGACCCTCTTGCTCATATATCCGCTGCGCAGAGGATTGTGGGTCAGAATAGCCAGAAAAGTATGCTGGCTTGCATACTGCAAAATGCGACCGGATGCTGTAGGACATCCTGGTATTTTTTGGCATGCTGCATTTGGCATACTATGTATTGGAACATACTAAATCTTTTTCTGGCATACTAAATAGTGTGGTAGTCTGGGGTATTGGAACGCAGAGATGGTCTTTGTGTTGTTTACTTGTTGAGCTGATATTCATTGGATATGTTTATATTCTTGGAGTACTGTGGTAGAGAGTAAGTATTTACATTTACTCATGTACTGTACTTAAGTACAATTTTGAGGTACTTATATACCTGAATATTACCATTTTATGCAACTTTATACTTCTTTTCCACTACATTTTAGAGGAAAATATTGTACATTTTACACCACTAAATGTATCTGACAGTTAGTATTGTAGTTACTTTTCAGATTAAGACTTAAAAAAATATAAAAAATTTAAAATTATACATTGTCAAGGAATAACTAAACAAAGGTATATAAACTATTTAAAATGGCAAACTTTGGCGAGGTACAACATTAAAATGCTTGCATAGTGATACATCAGGAATAATAATCTGACAATATTATATATAATAAGGTAATACAACACTGAAGGGGACATTCTGCTGCCTACTGAGTACTTTTACTTCTACAACTTTTACTACTCATGCTCATGCTAATACTTCTGTACTTTTAATGAATGCAGGACTTTTACTTGTAACAGAGTATTTCTACAGTATTATACGTTTACTTAGGTAAAAGATCTGAACGCTCTTTCCACCACTGTGGTCAGAAATTGATGATGGAGTGATGGAAGAGTGGGTTTAGTGGAGAATGTTATAAAAAGTTTTTTTTATTTTTGCTTTTTATTTCTTTTAAATTTTGCATTTGTCTTTAATGAAACTATATATTTTAAGATGAAAGGAGTAAAGCTTTAGGGGATAAATGTCAGGAAGTAAATAACAGTTAGATAGAGCCAGGCTGTTGGCTCCAGAAAAACATTTAACATATGAGAGAGATGACGTCATGAGTTGGTCCTACCACTTGGTTGTACTCGGTGATGTATCGGACCTCGTTGATGGTGATGAAGTTCACAAGACCGTCAGTTTCTACCTTCTTGGCATCGGCTATGACGAGGTTCTCCTGGTGGTTATCTGCCTGGATCACATGACATCATCTTTTGTCATGAAACTGACATCACATTTATTGTTGAAAAAGATTCCTCGTGGTGCAGAATACCTTTCTGAAGAGGGTGATGGTGTCTGAGGAGAGATTGTAGGCCGTCCACACCTCTTTGTCAGTGCAGACGGCTACAGGGACCGAGTCAACTCGCTTTGCAGCTGCAACGAGTTCCTGATAGCCGTGACTCTCCTCTCCCTGACACACAACAGGGAAAGACAGTTACATCTCATCTTTTCATGCACATTATTTGTCTTTTTTTCAATGATTTTTTCCACAATTATTTTCTTTTATTCATTTTAACATTTCTGTCTTTTTACTAAACGTGTGGATTATTTTACATTATATTATATTATATTATATTATATTATATTATATTATATTATATTATATTTATATTATATTATATTATATTATTTTATATTATATTATATTATATTATTTATAGAATGTTATATTATTTTACATTATATTATATTATATTATATTATATTATTTATAGAATGTTATATTATTTTACATTATATTATATTATATTATATTATATTATATTATATTATATTGTAATCCTTGTGCAGCCTGCTTTAGCAAAAAAACTGGCATATTTAAAATGCTAAAATAGGGAAACATATGCCTTAATCCATATTAGGAAGTGACACATTTCGGAGGGAAATGTTGTACTTTTTACTCCACTACATTTATCTGACAACTCTAGAATATAATTTCATTTAAAAATTAAGATTTCATATACAAAATAAGGAATGAATTTATAAATAGGATGTATCACTTTACATCAAACTCACTGCCTACATGTTAATGCGTCAATAATAATAATCCAATTACATAATATATATATAACAAAAGTCCATTTTGATGATAAGGCTACTTATGTACATTTACTTAAGTAACATTTTGAATGCAAGAAATATATTGTAATGAAGATTTTTTAAACTCCAGTAACTTTAAGTAAAATGTTAATAATGTATTAGCTCATATTGGCCCATACAAATCTTACTTGTAGACTACTGTGTCCACTAAATATATTATTACTGTTTACACGTGGAAAAGGAGTATGTTACATTATAAATGTAATATGTTACTTTAAAACTACAGGACATTTATCATTAACCTTTAAATGTTATTATCATCAATTCTTAAAAAAATATAGTCACATTTTTTATTCTTCACCAAGTACTTGAGTGGTTTAGTTCGGATGTAATATTTCCTTTTTAAAATTACTTTTAGACCACCAGTATAGGACACACCAACTCTCTTGTTATTCCTTTTTCTCTCCAAGGAAATGTAAATTTGAAAAAAGTGGAGAGTCGGAAATGGAGGCAGACTCAAAGGAAGGTGAATCATGTCTATTTCTGAGCCAGTGTTGCATGAGCTCTGGCAGTGCGTTTTATCATTTTGCAGCCTGTAATATGTGTTCATTCCCAGTGAGTCACAGCACCAATATTTTGGTCTCTTTTTGCCTTCAGCATCATGGTCCAACTATGCCTTATCCTCATGTGCTCTCTCTTCCCTCCTCTCGTGAACCTTCTCCCTGCTTTTGTTTACGAGAGGGTCAATGAAGCCAATCCCACAAGACTTCAGATACGTATGAATTTCCTGTCAAGTGGCCCGCCATCTTCCCCCGCACACAGAGTCTGGCCAAAGGGCTCGTCTCTGTGGGACAGCCAGCCACTCTCGGTCCTCACAGCACCAGGGCTGCCAAAGGTGTGGCCACAGGAAATATATTCTTCTTCGAAATCTATTCGTGACAGCCGCATCACCAGGCTGCAAACAAATGCTGTATTTTTGGACCTCTCGCAGTCTCACTCTCAGTCAATTTGTCTGATCATGTCTGGTTCGCCGCATGCATGGTAGCATAATAAACAAAGCCATAAAACAACCCCAGCTGGCTCGTGTGTAGAAGATGTCTGATTTGAGCCCATGATTGAGACTTCTTTTTTTTCTATAGGCTATGCAATTTTCATGTCTGACCTCCAAGAATCCGATGACCACCACTTCAGCAGAGTCGATGAAGGCCTCAGCAGCTTTGGTGTCAGTCAGTCTGGGAAGGCTGTCTGAGACGGAAAGACACGAGATGCACAGTTCAACATTTTTTGCACATTTTTTCGTTTCAACAATAGTGAGAGTCTAGATATAGATGCAGCTGTGGGCTGAATGCTCATGTTGGCATGACATCCGCACAATGAAAACCACTAACATGTTGAAGTTTAGCACGTATAATGTTTGCAACACTCACCGTTTTATTTTAGCATGTTTGCATGCTAACGTTTACTAATTAGTAGGTGTAAGAAAATATTGAGTATTGCGATATTATATTTTGTGATACTGTATTGATTCTCAAAAACACTATAGATTTTTAATGAATAGTTTGCATGCAAAAGACCATGCAAAGATTAACACAGTCAATACTTTATTTAGCAAAGATGTGCCCTCTCAAAGTAATGCTATGATATTGGATGTTTGAGGGACTGTGAAAAATGCAGATCTCACTGGTCTGATTGTGGAAAAAAGTTAACTTTTTTTACTCAGATTTTATGCATATGGTGGTGTGTTCTTTATACTATGATAGTTTTCTTAAAATCAGATTTTAAAAATTGTAATATTTTGCCTTGCTTACATTATCGCAATATATCCCAATATGTTGAATTGCAACCAACGTATCATGAAACGTATCGTATCACCACTAAGTACAGCTGAGGCTGAATGTCATTAGCTTTGCAGGCATTCGATCATAAACCAAAGTATTGGACAAATAACAATACTGACATGATGATCACCAAAGTTATTAATATCTGTACCAAATTTATCCAATCTATCCAATGATCTGTCATTCAAAACCACAAATGTCAACCTCAATGAGGAAAAGGCCGGGGATCACCACAGTAGAATTCATCGTCTGGGAACTGTGAATATTTACAATATTTTGTAAAATCCATCAAGTAGGTGTTGAGATATTTCACTAGAAAAGAAAAAATATTTCTAGTCAGGGGATCACCAAAGTCAGTAGTGTTTATCCTCTAGGGACCATGAATGTCTGTGCCATATTTCATGACAACCCATGCGACAGTTGTCAAGACATTTCACAAAAAAAACAAAAATGTCAACCTCAGAGGCGTTAGGCGTAAAGGCAGGGGATCACCAACATGATTAGGATTCATCCTCCAGAGACGATTATTATTATTATAATATTGTATTATTATTATTATTATTATTATAATGCATTAATATTATTATTATTATTATTATTATTATTATTATTATTATTATATCTAAATGTTACATCTCAATTATACAAAATGTCATGGCAAGTCAAAGTGGTGAAAGGTCGACCAATTATAGTCTAAAAGCAGAGTTGCAACACTTCTTCATCTTCCGCCTTGAGAGCAGAGAGAAGAACTGTAGCATAAAACCAAGAATACACAGTTATACTTAAATCAATTTACCTTTCTCTGTGGCAACGACAGATGACACCAGGAGGGAGAAATACAGAGTGATCAGCATGTTTGAAATGATTCGACTGACAGAGAGGCAGGCAGGCAAAGAAAGCAAACGAAGGAAAGCCCAGAAGACTTTGAGGCTGTTTGACTTTGTACGGAGAGTCGTGTCACCTCTGCTCTGTCTCTGACGGTCGCCACATGGCAGCCGGCTGCAGGCCGCTGCAGCTTCTCTGGGTTGTGATTGGAGGCTTTCATGAGAACCAGCCAGGTGTTCTTGATAAGTGGGGGTGCTGGGACGTTGGACTACGTGTCACTATGCGAGAGGGGACAGGTGTGAGTGTGTGTCTGCACTGTGGTGTGGTGGCAAACTGAGGTTGAGGACAATGATGATCCCAGTTGACCTTTGCTTTTGTGAAACATCACACACCTTTTCTTGTGGCTCATTAGTAGCATCTTCTTAACAAAATGTCTTGTACTACAGTGTGCTACATACACAGATACACAGATCTGCTGACATATAGCAGCCCGGTGAGGAGGCCTGTGTGACCAGCGAAGGACCAGAGATTAACTAGGCTGCATTTTGGTACATTCACCACAGGAGGGACACAACTCCCAGACAATCCAGCCACACTTAATCAATGGAGTTTGGTATTTGGAGACACATTGAGAAGGTGTTTTTACAAGAAACTAAGGTGACTTGGTTTCTTCTTTTCACTATTTTTCTAAAATATATTACTTCTTCTTCTTCTTCTTCTTCTTCTTATTATTATTATTATTATTATTATTATTATTATTATTTCAAAAGCAAAGGTATGTATTTCCTACATTCAGTGAATGTAAACCAAGATATCTGAAGAATTTTCAGTAAACATCCCGAAAACCAAACTATGTTACAAGAACAAGATTTGATCTTAAAAACTTAAAATGAATGATAGACAGGAAGGCAATCCAGGCACTCCAAAATACTAAAACAAGTGGCAACGAGGAAGGAAATATATTAAAAAGCCTTTATTGTAGTGGCTAAATCATTAAAAAAGCCAACATTTTTCAACACTGTAGGTCTTCATCAGGGCTTAAAAACAAACAGACAAAGCGGATGTGGCCTCATCTACAGTATGTGGTAACAACAACCAATGGGAGGCAATCACATGATCACCATTGTATTACAAAATATCACAATGAAATAACACAGAAACAAGTAATTTATGTCCATCATCAATGAAACTACTCCTACTTTTCAACGGAGGCTGCAAAGCCTATACAGAAAAAATAAATATATATATAAATATTTCTTATTCACAGAAAGCATGTAACGTCTATATCCTCATTAAGACAAGGATACTTTAAGGCATCCAGTTGATGGATCCAAAAAGTGAAGTGAATGATGTTCATGGTTTCTAAAAGTCACATGACGCCATAAAATCATGTCTGTCTTACACATGAAGTGTCTAATGTGACAGTAAGTGCCTCTAAAAGCGAATATCTTTACAAAAATCGAATATTGATTCAAATGCTGTTACCATGATACCAGCAATGATAATAGAAGAACAACAATTATAATCTAAAACTGTGAGCCAAGAAAAACAAATACATAAAGCATTTTCTCACATAACTTAGAGAGACAGGAAAGAGCCCACAAACTTACAGCAGCTCCCACAAACCACCACAGCAATGTTGATTTATGTGTTGATGTTAAAACAAAAACTAAAAGCTCCTGAAATGCAGATTTATTTTAGAGCAGCACCGTGGAAATTATTAAACTTAAATTCTTTGAAAGAATTATTTATATAAAGTTTGACATTTTACTCAGTGATTTTTGAACATTTTTCCCATTGAAAAGGAATTTGCTAAAAGTGTTCTGGCATGTTTTAGTTTGGTCGACCACAGAGCAGACAAAAAGCAGCTGGATGCACAAAAATACAATGAACTCTTAAGGACAAAATCTGAACCCTGTAAACTTTCTGTTGGGTCAATAAAATCCAAATACTCTTCATATATAATTCTAAAAATATTGAAGATAAAAAGGTTATTCTGATTATGAAACAGACAAACAAACAAACATTAAAATAGCCTCCTAAAGCTGTTTCTACAAGTTAAATGTCGTAATGTGTTCAGTGCATGGAGACCAATTAGAGCAATAATGATATAACTCATGTAGTAGGGGAATTATTACTATAGACTGATAACTTGTATATTATCACAACAGCAAACGTCGTCTGTGATTTAAAAAAACATGTGTTGTTCCAAGCTGTTAAGGGTCTCACCTTATTTTCATGGTTGGTGCATGTGATGTATGTTCACATGGGGCTTAAGGGAAACAGGGCAACACTAATACTGCAAATTAGGACAACACCCAGCGTCATAGACTTATGACTTCTGTGAGATGTACATACAGGTGACATCAAAATAAAGCTTCTTACAAACACTTAGTCTGTCTCTCTAGCGTCACGGCACAGTGACAGGTAAACATCTAGGTTACAGCCCACAAATGACTGTGCATTATTTAGTGTATACTGGGTATCCATAATAATATGGTTATTGTACTTTGTTTTTGAGAGGGACTTGGATATAAATTACATTGGAAGTATTTTTGAGTACCTTTTCATTTAATAATTATAAGGTAAAGTAGTATTACCACTGAGTAACAAAGCAGGAACAACGAGGTACCAGTGGTAGGCTACTATTTATATTGTCATTTATTTTTAGATTATGACATATTTACAAAATAAAAATGTAGGTAATTGCTCCTATCCCCACTCACGACATCAAGAAAGTGCCGATTAAACTTGGGATTGTAACATCAAGTCCTACAAGCTCAACCAATGTAAAACATTTTTAAATATGGAGTACTTATTATTGATATAGTATTAATGTTTGTGTATTTTTTTCAAACATTATTTATAGGTTTATATGTTTACATTTTTAAAATGATTATTAAATATTGAGCGGTAAAATGGAGTTCCATTGTTCATCCCCCTTTGACTGTAATTACAGTGTAGTTACAGATTATATTAATGTTTATTTTAAAGATTGTTGTTGTTTTTTAAGGGCCACGTGTACACTGTAAAAATACTGTAAAATGTAATTAAAATGAACTGCATTGAAAATGTTACTTCAGTAAAAGTATATAAGTATAATCAGGAAAATTGAGTTCCTTTTCATGACAGCTGTTGTGAAAATGTGTCCTAGGTAATTAAATAAAAAGTACTTACAATGTAATTTAGTTCTAGGTTCCCTCCGAACACAAATTCATCACCCCCTTGTTTCCTGTAGATCTTCACTTGAACTTATACCATCTGGTATATTGTACCTGAGTATTTCCTTGGTGCCCCATATGTACAAAATATTTATAGAAAATATTATACCCAGTGAGGTAAAGTAAGGTTACACTGTAACTTTGGGTGGACAAAAATCATGACAAAAATATTTTCTGTAACTTTTAGTGACTTTAGGCTGTAATGTCGTACAGCGGTGAAGATTCTGTGTCTGTTCTCTATTTGTAGTATTTAAGTAGCCTCTAATTGTCTGTATCTCTGCATAAATGTCTCATTTAAGATTTTATTTCACAGTGCTGCTCTATGTCTCTCTTTAAGTTGCATTTTCAAAGGCAACAAACAGCATTTCACCATCTTAAAATTATAACAGCGCCAAAACACTTCTTCTGCAGTAAAGTTTGTGTTTATAGCATTCCTGACACAAAAGCAAACTTAGAACGGTAGAACAATGAAAATGAAAGACAGAAAAATGTAGGAAGGGCAGAAATAGATTTTTAAAAAGTTGTCTTTGGCAATTACTTGTGGAAGTAGTGAAGTGTGAAGATGCAGTTTAGGTTCAAATTACAGGCCCAGTTGCTCATATAGTTGGTGCTGCAAATAAACAAAGCAAAAGTGATATTTACAATGTGCAGACACTTACATGACAGTGGCAGAAACTAAAATATCTGATTTGTTACACAAGCTTTTTCTCTGAATGGATTTTGACGACATTTTATGAGGAAAAAAAAAAAATGTGTTTGACATATAACAGGTTAATTTGCTTTATTTTTTCTTTTCTTTTTTAATCTGTAGTGGAAAGTAAGAACAAAATTCATTTGTGTTAAACAATAAATCAAAATCAAACAATCCCTCTGTGCCAGATTTTGAAAAAAGCTGTTTATATCTATTGAATTAAAATAAAGCTTTAGATTACAGCTTTGCTAAACATGGAAGAGATTGGTGTATAGATATTAGGACAGAATCTGTCTTAACAGATGCTTCTTTAACTTTGCATGCAGACAGAGAGTTTAGTTTAGTGGTGGAAATCATAATCTGATGGATTACTGGTATTTAGATCGTGGCCAGGTTAAAGCTGTCGCGATTTCTCAGTCATCACTTACACAACTTTTAACCCTGTTAGGCTTTGACACAGCTTCGGAGTGCAGAGGTCTCACATCATGTGGTAATAATCCTCAGACCCTGCTGCTGTGCTTCTTCTCTCACGATCAGTGTCTCACTTATGCAATGTGCACATGCAAAACTTCAACTTCATTTATCATGGAGATTGAGAAACATTCAGAAACTAGACACACATTAACAAAGAAGATTGTTGAAATAATGACTTCAGTTCACACAAGCATACTGTATCTGCAACAAAACACTGAAGACAACCAAAACAACCATATAGGCAAAACACCTCGGTAAAAAGACATATGATAAAAAAAAATTAAAAAATACGATTGTATAATCTAAAATGATCTAAATATAAAAAAAAAAAAAAATGATATCCCAAATTTCTCTGATATTTTTGTGAGTGGGATGTTTGGTTTGTGTGAAAATGCTGACGGTGTGATGATGTTGGTCACGGTGTCAGCTGTGTGGGAGTGTTTGCAGTATGGATTTCATGTGTGGGTTGGAAACAGCTTACAGGCTGCCTGATGGTTATGTCAGGGGTCCACAGAGGATGGGGAAGCCCTCTGACACTTTAATTACCCATGTGACACTGTATAATCCTTCATCTCTGTAGGAGATACAGAATCTGCATCAGTGGGGGGGTGGTGGTGATACAAGGACTAAAGACATGGGGTGACACTGTAAACCAGGTAATTTGTCAACAACTAAAAAATTAAATTGCAACTAATCAATGTCAATTAGGGTTAAGGGTTAGGGTGGGTTAGGGTTAGGGGGTTAGGGTTAGGGGTTGGGGTTAGGGGTTAGGGTTAGGG